>JAMBLF010000934.1:0-167514 GCA_030578115.1 Leucoptera coffeella | reverse complement strand
AAAAATTAAATTACATAGAAAATGTCTTTATAATTATCGCTGTCAGAGGGTGGTAGGGTTCCCAAGACACTGATAGCATTCCCCCTCTGAATAGCTATGCTAATTCTCTGAGAGAAAAATGCTCCAGCCCTGGGATCCCCAAACTTATATATATTATATATATTATTAAATATAGGTTATTAATATATAGGTATATCAGAAATTTAGAAGGGAAAGGTAAAAATACCTTTTATAAACAGTTAGATATTATTTACTTTAATAAAGACAAACACGATCACGACCATTAACCCTTGCGGGGTAGTTAGCCATGTCGCTATTTACAAGCACTGACCTAAATACTCGTATAATAAGATACTCTCATTGATTTTCATTGCAGACTGCCAACCCCACTGTAGCGAAGAAGAAAAGAAAAGGCAAGAAGGGCGCAGAATCAGAGTTAAAAGTCGTACCAGTCAAGGTAATATATTAAAGACGTATTAATTCAAATGATAGCCAGCTACCGTTCTTTACGTATTAGAAATTAGAAGTTAATTTAGTGCCGGTTTCTTGCTATGGGACGAAAATGGAACAAGCGTATATATAAGTTTGTTTATTGATATAATGTCATATAATATACATACACATCACACCTGATTCCCTGTAGAGGGGTAGGCAGAGATCACGGATCCCCATTTGTCCTCATCCTGACAGACCACTTTCGCTTCATTGACATTCATACATCTTCTCATACACTCTCGGCGGTTATAGGTACACCTAAGGTCACTTTTTTCAATATAGCGTCTATCTGACTAATATGTACATGCATATATACATTTCTCATACACCCAAGTTCTTGAATCCCTTTCGTGATGGACAAATCTCTAGCATAAGTTATGGCTTACACGGCGGTGGCGTAGATTATTGATACCAACTGCTAGAGCAATTTCCAATATGGTTCATTTATCAATAGTTTCTTTGTTTATTTTTCGTCAAAGAAAGACTAGCATGGGATTGTGGACGTTATTGTGTACTGAATATTTATGTATGTACTGAATGTAACAATATATATTATTTATTTATCACTAAATTTATAATATTGGTTACTAGTACAATGATAAAAGTGGCTGTAGCCAAGTGGGTAAGACCTCAGACCAATAAATGAAAATTTAAAGAATTATTTTAATTTACGTACATAATTTACAGTCGCTACTGGTGAGAGAAAACATCGTAAGGAAACCTGCCTATCCCTCGGGATAGTTAATAGCCAGTGCCTTTATACGGCGATATGGTTAGCCACATCCGCCATAATAAAAAGGCAATACACAAGTCGTGAAGCGTATGTTAACATATGTTACGTTACAAGAATGTTTGTTTTTACTTTCTAGTATCTGGTCGATTTCCACTGGTTAAGCGATGACGAAGCGGTGTTAGTGGAAATGTTGCCGCAGCAAATCATATCTCAACTACCGCCCACTTCGGAAATAAGGAGACAGTCCTACCTGCCGGAAAAACCGACGTGATAGTACTGGATAAGTGATTTGTAATATAGTAATAAACACGTGTTTATTAAAATGTTGTTTAGTTTTTTTTTATTATTACGAATTAAATCTTTCCATACATATTACGAATTAAATCTTTACATATGCATTTCCATTTTGTTTAGCAGGTGTTACTTTTGGTAGACTACTAACGCCTCAAATTAAGTAATATTGATCTAAGTCTGTATTGAGATAGGGAACCGTCTGCGATGATTAATTGATACTGACTGTTTTAAGACAAAGACAAGTTTTTGCAGAAAAGTTTAACGTCATAGGGTATGTCTAAGCAGTCAATCAACAATATCTATCTCAAACACTTTCACGGCCTTGAGCGTTTGTCAGAAGGTCGCATGTTCATCTGCACAATTACGGAAGTATTGATATCCATAGGTCATTATGAACCATTGTATTAACCAGATGTTAAGGTAATAAGCGAAAGCAGTGTTTTAATCTTTCAGTTTAAATTTTGAACTTACTGACGCCGTTCATACCTCTAAGGCAGCATAATGAAAGACTGAAATCAACGACGGAAGTAGTATGAAGAGTTACATATCAATAATTACGTAAATATATACGTGTAAAAAATTCATTTTCGTTTCAATTTCATTTAGGAAAAATGTGGAAAAAAATCGTATACCCTTCAGTACATTTACATATTTATTAATAATCATTATCAATATCATGGGGAATGCGAGCTAGGTATTCAAAGGCATTTTTAAAATGGTTGACGCTGCACTGCTTCGTAGATGCCCATAGCTCGTCAGTCAACTCATCCGTGCTCGGCGGCAGCTTGTAAGAAATGGGGTTGCCAATGTCAGGGCTGTAAACGAAAAATAGTTTTATATTAAACAGTCTATAACAGTGCACTATTAGACATATGATACAAAGTGTACGCTACAAAACACGATGCCTCGTGGCCTTCCAGTCATTTCCAGCGACATACATACACATAACGCCTGATTCCCTATAAAGCAAAACTAGAAGTTATGGAGCATTGATATGGAACATTGTTGACTGTGCTCTAGTACATCGCCTTATTCTTCATCCCATTGCTAGTAAGTCCTTCGATATCTCGGGGAAATGATAATTATAGCTAGTTCGACTTTAAAAAAAAAAGATTCGTATTTTTTTGCAACATGGCTGAAACATCGGGTAGCAAAGATAGCGCTTTGTTAACAAAATATCGTATGATCTAAGAGAAACTTCGATAAATAACTCACCAAAGATACACCATAGTTTGTTTGTAAGGGTCGTAGATCTGGCCAGGCGGCAGGGGTGGTTTTGTCGGAATAGTCCTTCCGGTTCTCACTAGCTTACCATACCTTTCTAGTGGACAAACTGTCCGATAGCCGTATACCTCTGAAACAGTATTGTTCAGTGTTTATGACTCATTTTGGACCAATATATAATCCAACACCTATCACTGTAGATAGGTAATCACATACATACACATCATCGTCGAGGGATGGGCAGATATCTGACAAACCACTTCATTGACATGCAAGCACCTCCTAACTACATAGTTCGCTATTATTGCCACCTCTCATGTTAGACAGGTACGTACACTTGTACTTTAATTTTTAGCATAATAATTTATAAAAAAAATACATAATATGATGTGATATAATGTTTGTAGTTAGTTAACCACTAGGTCTAATTTTAGGTACTTACTGTTAGATGTGTTGGGCAGGGGTTTAGGCGAAGGCTCCACTGTAATTGGGTATTTCCGGGGCACAGCCTCACTACTGAGGTCCTTTATGGCCTTTTGATAATCTTCCTTTGATAGACCTGTACAAAAGGATAAAAGAACCTACAGATTGATAAACTACTACCAGTAATATTTACATATTATCATACGCTTGCACGTCATTTTATCCCTCACGGTGGCCATAACTTTCGAAAGATCCCTAGGTCAATTTCACCATGAATATTGGGATTATGATGGCATTAATATAAAACATTAATGACTGGTTGTTAGTATATTTATGCAATTTTATTCAAATTATTACAAGTGCCTCAGTTGCCTTCTGAGACATGCCAGAAAGAACAGCAGCTAGTATGTTTTCTTTTTACGTCCAGACAATCATGGGAATTGCGAAAATATGTACCCATAAAAATAGTTGAAATATTTTTAATACTTTCTGTTATTATTCATATAACCTTGTTGTAGTGAAACAACGATAGAATTTTAATATTAAGAAACAACCTGTGTTAGACAAATGTTTTGTCTTTAAATGAATGTACTGTACTTGTACTTAAGTTGAATGAAAGCATTTGAGTTCAATTGAGTTATTATATAATGTTACCTAATCTCATTGCCTCTTCTTCCCGTATGTTCGGTAATTCTAAATAGAATCCCCATCTCTTCGGCCATTGGTTTGAACACGCCTTTTCTTTTCGAATTAGTTCTCGTCTGCAACATAGTATTCATTTAATGATAAGGGCAGTTAACAATAAGGCTATTAAAAACTAGCATAATATATATAGTACGATGAAATATATATATAGTACGAGTACGAGAGCCTTATAAGAAGATTTAAACTCAATCCATCATTAGTTACTTTCTATCATAAGTTTATTGTCCTCTGGAATACATCAACATAGATATAAATTAACGAATTCACGTCCTTTAATCATCCATGAAAAAATATGCTTTGTCACTTATAAGCCTGAATATTGGGGTTGAGATGTTTTTTAACAGGTCACTTAATCGCCTTTTACGACAAGCCGAGGAGAACTGCAACTAGTAATCATTTTGTTACGTCGCATACTAGCACGGGACAACAGGATTATGAATATAGGTTATAGGCACTTACCTAACTCCCTGTAGGGTGACCAAATCCACGGCTTGGTATCTCCGAGGAGGCGCTTGGGCTTGTTTGGACTGCTGCTTATTGTCCGTTTGAGACATTTCTTTAATTTATTCGAAGTTTTTTAATAATACATGCAAGTTCTTCTTCTAGAATGCTGGACTTTTAGTTTGTACTTTTTGGTACCCTAATACATTTTTAAACCCGAATTGTATAAGTGACTGAGGAGTTCCAATGATTCATAGAAGTTATAATTTAATACGAGTAGATCGTCGTTTATTGTATACAAATACTGTGATTTTGAAAGAGTAAGTGAAATTCAGTTCTTCTTGGTTGTTGGGTAATTGATCAAACATTAGGGTTCTATCATTTATATCTAAGTTTTAAATGTCTTAGAAATGTTGTAGGAAGGTTAATCACGCATGCGCAGTTCCAGCTTGGCATTTTTATGAATCCATATACATAGTTCTTAATGGCCACATATATATGTATATAAAGTTAATTACCCGGTAAGGGTTAATATACTCCTGTAGCAGTTTTTTCAGATACTTATACAAAATCACTGTGCATGTGTTAGCACAAGTTATCTCTCTTTAACTGTATTATAAAGCCTATATATGTATACCAATAAGTGACAGTTCACTTACGTAACCTAACCTAGATCTAGCCAAATATTCTTTAAAACCTACCCTGTGTCATATTAATAAAAAACTAAATCCATCAATAACTTAGTCCATTTGGATAAGTAAAACCACTCGTTCAAAAGGAAGATAATTGCTTTACGAAAACCTAGTCGAAAGTCGCCAGCAGTTTTAATTAAAGCCATTAACAGCTCCCACGAATTCCTCCAGACTTGAAAAGTTGGAAAGATATTAGTCTAGTAGTGTTAATAATGAGACCGTCTGCCCTTCGGCGTCCTACATTGTTACTAAATTAAATATTGTATCAACGAGCCGTACGAGGCTTGCATGATAACATTCTTGTGTCTAGTATATTCTTCTGTTTTTGTCTCGTCAACTACATACTTTACTATTTACTTATACTATACTAACTTATATTTACTATACTTTACTATTTTAGCTTCTAGGTGATAACTGCAATCTGTATTGTATTGTAGGTTCAGCGATTAAGTTCTACATCTACTATCAATACGTTTTAGCACAATCATTGTTCAATATCTCTTTGGTAATAGTATGAAGTAAGTGGTGGATTATCAAAAGTATAATATTTTACCATTAATGCAAGCAAAAATTTCAAATTTCGCTTTTACAATGGCGAAATTCGTCATTTAATATAATTTTTATTTCCTTCATGTTTTCGTATGACACCACAAAAATGAGGTACCTATTTTGTTAGTGACATCAGATAGATTTCGAGACGATTAGCCCTTTCTGGGTATATGGTTTTCTTTTGATTTTCTTCCTGATCTCATCAAATTGTGAATTTTTTCACCAAAGAATACAATGAAGATACCCTAATCTTCATAATATTCTTTGATAAAGAAAATTCTTGCAATGAGGCTCAGTTGGGATTTGATCTCAGAGCCTTTAATATCCAGATCCTTGAGTACTAATCGACTGTCCTAATGGACGTGAGTGAAGCACAAGATTTGTCAGGATCGTTCCGGTGCGATACGATAGTCTCTGTCTATCCCCTTAGGGACGTGAGGGCTGTATGCTATAAGTCACTCCAGTTTCCCTAGAGATAGTTGTATAAAAATCACGGACTCCCATCACTCCCGATCCTAACAAATGCCTTTTCATTCAATAACATCATTAATGTATGGATATACATCTTCTTTAATCGGTAACTTCATATACATTGCCATCCTTTATTCCCTTTCTAGATGGACTAAACCTCGGAGACAAGAAAACATTTCTCTGGTCACTTTTTAGCGCTAGTTCATGTCCTTACATATTAGTTCAAGTCCTTTTAAATATATTTATATGTAAGTAATAGGCTATTTGACAATATTAAAAATATGTTACTAAATGTGGTCATCCTATTAGGTAATAATATAAAAAACCATATTTAGCTCTATTTTATCCGAAAATATTTATTGATTTTGCAAAATAAACATAATAAATTCATATAATTTTTTGAATTTCTTCCTTCACAAGAACGCTCTGTGATTGGCTACGCCTCGCGTGACGTCACAGGCAAGTAAACATTGTTTATTGTTATGCACTTAGTGTGATTTTATCGTATTTCCATCGTTTCTTGTACTATTTTTACAAGAATTCCGCAGGACATTATTAACCAGTGATATAAACAATAGTATTTGCTGTCAAAATGGACAAGAATTTTGTACAAGTCGACAATAGAAATCTACCTAAGATGACGCATTTATGGTTGCACTTTTCTTTAAAAATAACTCTGATTATTATGCTGCAGAGCTCAAAAATATAAAAGATGGTATGTAAGCATCTAAGTATTTATTTATAAAGCTACTTTTTATATTAATTTCCGTCGCTGTTTCACAAAATATATAGGTTATGTTTATTAATCCCCTTCAAATAGTGCACATGCAAGAATAATAACATGGTCAAGTACACAAAGTATATTTAAATTAATTACTGAATGTTGCTTAAACATATGGAATTCTCTGATACGCCTTATTACACACTCTTTGTGAATCCGCAAACTAGCTATTATTTTTGTTTGTCGTACTACTCGTACTTGATCTTTGTGTTTACTTGCCTGTGACGTCACGCAGATCATATGGCGTCCGCCATTACAGAAACAGCGTTTTTCGCGCGAATATTGTAATTTAAATTTTAACTCAATATTTTACGGAAAATACTGCAAAATTTGCAGAAATATACATGTGGTGTATTAATCATATATCAACGAATAATTTGAAACAATTTTTCAAAATCAGTCAAATAGCCTATTCTTTTATCGTATGTTACATTCTACAGCCGCTTCCCACGAGTCATTAGTAAAAACTTATACATGTTATTTTAAGGTATTTAGAAGACTGACGAATATTTATCGCGAAAAAGCTTTGCACTGATTGCGATGATTATACTGCCATTGATAAATGCAAAGTCATTACAGGGGTAGACAGGTAAGTGGCGTCATTAGGACGTTCTTCAAGCGACCTTTGCTGCTGAAGGGCGACAGAGCCAAGGTGCCTGCATGACCGCACACTTTGTTAATCTGCGGTCATTTCAATACCTCACCGCGGCTGGGTCTTGAACATATTGTTTGGAACGATGAACTTATTTAATACATACATACATGTATATTAATTCACGGCCTTAACCCTTTTTGGGGAGGACAGAACCTTGGAGATATTAGAACTTCTCTTCCATTTATACCTTTGGGGATAGACAGGCCCTCAGAGATATGAGAAAATGTCCTTGTTTCCTTTTTAACATGAATATTGACGTTGTAATGTCATATGGAGCAATGGTAACAGGGTACTAGTCCATCGCCCAATAGACTTTATTTTTCCTGGCCACCGCGAAACCGTCAACATACCCTTTCAGGAATAGGAGGACTGACCACCTTAGTTACTTTGGCGGTCTTTGTCTACTCAAAGAAAATTACAATACTTGACAGGTAAGTTCATCATAGTTATTACACACTGACTATTACTAATATATCTATATTAACACATTCTGAACCGGATTGCTACTCATTAATATCTAATATTTAACTTGTATTTTTATTATAAAACAAGAACAGCAATTTCTTTGTAAAAAAATTAAACTTTAAACTTATTAAATTATATAGAAGATATCTTTGTAGTCATCGCTGTTGTTGGTAGGGCTCTCAAGATAATGAAAGTATTCCCCTCTGAATAGCAATGCTAATTTTTTTGAGAGAAGAATACTCCAACCCAGAGTTCTTAAAACTTGTCAATTAATGGGGAATTAACTATTATCAGTTTACCAACGAGAAGTCGTTTAGAAGTGATGTTCTTTTAAAATAAAGGTTTAACAGACCTCTACTGGTTGGCTCTAATGCAAAATTATTGTTTGTGTTTCTACATTATTTACGTTGTACCCCTAAAGTAGATAATTCAATTATCATCATACTTCCTCTATCTTTTAACTACTCAGTCATGTTTATATTCAATAACAAATACACTTTATTCATCCTTCCTATTTTTACACATCGAAATCTGCCAATACAAATCATTTAACATAACTTATCATCATAAGGACACCTAATAGTGAAGATGTAAATGCATATTTTTATTAAATCTATTAGGGTTGCACAAATCTGTATCATATCAAGTAGCGTTTACACTAACACGCATATTTCAAAGGAGGTTGTTTCCACGAACCTCCTTGCGTCAGTTGCAAGTGCATCGTAGGTAGAGGCGAGCGTTGCATCAGTGTTTGCCCAGACAAGGGCATTCAAGGTGAGCCGTTGCCCACCGGTGGCCAGACTGGCATAATGAGGCAACACACTCGTCACGCTCACTGTCAACAAAAATAACAGAGCAAACGAATTGAGCGCCAAATTTGGTTGAATTGGAAAAAACTGAATTTTGAATACATTGATGATAGGGGTCGTATATATCTTGGGTGGATATATTACAGTCATATATCCCTTGTAAGTCTAGGATATAAGCATCTAATGAGCTGCCTTTCTTTTCGAAATGTTTTACAGAGGAATAGGGTATTTATAATATACAAATATCTTGAACTCACTGCTATCCTGATATCTTGATGCAACATTACTTTGAATTTCTTATAAATATGGTAAGCGTATATATCTTGAGTGGATTAATTTACATACATACATACACATCACGCCTGATTCCCTGTAGACGGGTAGGCAGAGATCACGGATCCCCATTTGTCCCTATCCTGACAGACCACCTTCGCTTCATTGACATTCATACATCTTATCATACACTGTCGGTGGTTATAGGTACATCTAACGTCACCTTTTTTCAATATAGCGTCTATCTGACTGTTATGTCTTATTAGGCGGGCCCCTACGTAACCGCCCTTCCACTTCACTCATATACATATATTCCTTTTGTTAATCTGCTATCATTCATCCGCATAACATGTCTAAACCATCGAAGCATGCTCTTTTCAATCTTAGATTAATTTAACAATCATATATCAAGTGTAAGTCTATGTTAAGGGCATAATGTTAATATTTATTATATAATGAAAGGAATAGAAAAGATGGGTATCAGTATTTACAATAACCTTGTATCTAAAAATTACTGCTATTTCGTTTGCTAATTTAACTAGAAGGCTCTATGTAAGTCCAGGGGCCTATTACTAATGCGTTTTAGCATAATCGCAGTTCAATATCACTTGAGTAATAATGTGACAATTTCACTTTCTTTCAATTTGTGAAAAGTAATATGTGAACTAACAAAAGTGTTAATTTTCATCATCCATGACATTACTATTAAATAATGGACTTGGGCTCCAGGTATCCAAATCCGGAACCTACCAAATCCCGTCCCACCCCTTAGTTGACCCAAAATACATCCCAATAGCGAGAGAGAGGTAGGTACGAAATTTCCATAATGCAATTCGTCTAGACTAGACGAAATGTGTTCTTCGGAACACGTAGGGCACGAGACGCGGCTCAGACACGTCTAGAGGTGAAATGGAACTCCGAGGTTAAATGGAGCCGATGCGTTGCAATCCACTGCACTCGCTCTGCAATGTTGTGGAGCATAAATGTGTAGTTGTGTCATTTTGTTACTTGAAACATTATTTAGATAGGTATTTACCAAATTGCATTTTACTTTTACATGTGCAGTTTAAGCAAAATGCAATTAGCAAATAAACTACTACGATAACATGAATATTACAATATTTATATAAACATTCCAATTTATATAATTATTTCTTTAAAGTCCAAGCTAAAATTAAGTGAACTAATAACGTGTTATAAATAACCACGTATATGTACCTCCACACGTAAAGTTATATTGAGGATATATTGGGACTGTAATGACAAAACCTTGGAGATTTAATATAGCTTTTTTCACCTTTAGATTAACTGTCGGCATTAAGATTAATATGGAGTGTACCCATGTAACAGGTTGTTAGTTCTATCCATTATAATATATCCTTAGTGTATTAGTCCTTTTAGTATTACGTAATATTAAAGACATTTTTCTTACTTTCCAGATTGTTAACCAAATATGCAACCAAATATTATACGTCGTCCATACTCCCTAAGTCTAGCTTAGAGGAATACAACATAAAGCTTCGTTATTTAGGCTGTTATTGCAGGCAGTATGTTAGAATTATTGACGATGCTGGCTAGTCTATCATCTAAAAGTACATAGGAACAGTCTTAGTAGATAGTAGTGGCCCGTGATGAAATTCACGCCAGCATAACCGTAAACTTAAAGCTTGAAATAGCCGAAGAGATGTAAGAGAAAGGGAGAAAATCTTGAGTATAATTACAACACATGTACAGTTATACATGCAGGTACATGATACACAAACATACATACATACGCACCACGTCCGATTCCCTTTAAATGGGTAGTCAGAGATCTTAAATCCCCATCTGTGCCGATCCTGACAAACCACTTTCGCTTCATTGACACTCGTACGCATGTTTATATACACTCGGCGGTTATAGGTACTTCTAACGTCGCATTATCAATATGGCGTCTATGTGGCTGTCATATTATGTCTTGTCAACGTAACTATAGTTCATAAAGTATGTACGTTTATTTGTAGCTATCCACGTGCAGACATACGAGACACATGAGCGTAAAATTGCTTAACAAGTAGACTAACAACAAGATCGTAAATTACTTGATATAATTGAGAGTTTATCCTCTGCAAAGGAAGTTCAATGGACGCGCTGATTTTGTGAATTCACTCCTCACTAACAGACTCTTAACAATAGAGGTACTTAGTAATGATAATCTTATAAAGGACAATATTATATCAATGAACTGGCTGGTTGCTACTTCTGAGAAAATCGGAAAGACGTGACAAAAAATAAAACCAATAAATAAATTGTAGATGAATCGTAATAAAATCATGTGTAGAGAAGTTACATAGATGTACGTTGTAATTACAACAAAATATACAAATAGTTATTTTAATATATATGTTTAAACTTTAAATTTTGATACTATACTTAATTATTCAACATTTTTAGAACAATGTTTGTCAATGTCAAATACCATTATAAAGCCATAACATTTGAATAGAAATGCAAAGTAATAACTTTGTATGATATAATATGTTGTAAGGTATTCTTTGTAACCCTTTACATACACGTGACATTCATCTCCCTTTACAAGGCAAACCTGAGAAGAAATCTTTTCAATGCCGGACACAGTAGTAAGCTTTTAATGTGTTGCAACAGTTTATAAATTCATGCAGGAGCAGACAAACCATTACTCTATGTTATGATTTTATGGTTATGGTTATACTAAGTGTTTCCGTCATGTTTGGCCATATAAAGTCAAATAGAATTACGAGATAATCGCTGCATAGAGACGAGATGAGAGCCCGGATGCTGCCACTCCGGCACATTCGCCGGCACTTTTGTTAGATTAAAATGGATGAGCTTCAAGTGATCAAATGATTATCGCCTGTCGCCGCTTTTCTGATACTTAACAATGCAGATTGGAGCTGTGATGGTGTGGGAAAGGTCTGGCTTCGATGTCTCTTTGATAATTTCATAGGTACCTACATATCTCGCTAAAATATCGGAGTTGGACTTACGACTCTAATGTATCCTTTACACATAGCTTTAACCAAGAGAATAACAGCATTGCATTTAGTACCTATTCTTCAGATACCTTTATTGACATACATTTAGTTGTATCGAAATCTCGCATATTTCCTTTTAAATTACATCACGGATTCCCATTTCCTTACTCACTACTTTGGCATTTTACATCTTCGCATAAAAACTGATTAGTTACATCGTCTATTCGTCTTCTAATACCTGAACCTAATTAGCAACTTTATCCTCAAAATCCACGTGTACCGCGATCTGCTAAAGCCACGACGCCATTTTAAAGAGTTGCTCAGATTGTTTTATGGGAGTTCCAGATTAATTGCGTCTAGACTAGGTCGTCGCAGCGCGTGTATTCGACACCCCGAAGCCTCATTCATTGGGCAGACGCGCCGGGAAGCGGGGGTGGCTGCAGGGTTGCCACCGAATGGGAAATTAAATAGGGTCTTTAGGAATGAACTGAAATAAAATGATTTTTATTCAACATAAAGATTCTAAGATCACGTATTGAAAGTAAATAAAACATTTTCATATGAAAAATTGTCTTCAAAATTTGATAAACTTAAAAAATTAAAATAAATATAATATGTAATGATATTTAATATTATTAGCATAATAACTACACGTAAACACCGTGAGGAAACCAACTTGTTCCCCGAACAGGTATTACTTAGTACTTACTGTAAATGGAGACATGGCTTACCTGTCACATTGGGTATTGACTATCAGACTATCAACACCAGGGTTCTAGGTGGCCATAGAATTATTACTCAGACTCCTCCACAAGGAACGAGAACGCGTTTGACTTTTTACGCGTTTAACTAAAAGAAAAAAATTAAAATTTTATTATTATTATAATTATTATAGGGTAATCTTGGCTAAAATTTTAAAACCCATTATCTGTAAAAGGTTGTGTCTTTACTCAATTATAATTTGTGCCCCTTCAACAAAGGTATTATATCAGGTTCTTGAATATGTATCAGGGGTCTAAAATACCACCTCACGCAAATAATTCATAAAGAATCATTCACCCGTCACATTCCTTGCAAATGTAAACAAAGGTGTAAACAAATTAAACTACCTAATCCCAATCTTATGTTTCTTCTTGCATACCTAACATTTTTTAATGACTTCAAAATTACGAAAACAAACTACTACGATTATACCTGGCCTCGTTTACCTTCACATGTTTCTCTTCTAACTATTACATTTAGCTAGTTGACATAATATAATATCACGATTAATAAATTAACGGGACTTATCGCGTAAGTTTTTATATATACTTATCGTCAGTCTGCCCTTGACCATGGCTACTGCAACCTAGCCGACACGTCGGGTTAATAAAGGTAATTTTATTATATAAAAACTTACGCGATAAGTCCCGTTAATTATGAATCAAGAGTATAAATTGCGAATC
Organism: Leucoptera coffeella; assembly: GCA_030578115.1. Lineage (NCBI taxonomy): Eukaryota > Metazoa > Arthropoda > Insecta > Lepidoptera > Lyonetiidae > Leucoptera > Leucoptera coffeella. The sequence continues at coordinate 154,066 of JAMBLF010000934.1, read as the reverse complement.
TCTTAAAACTATAATAATATAACAACATATTCCTCTTGCATTTAATATTGTCTCCGCTAGATGGCAGCCCTAGTGGGCAGACGGGTGGCGGGGTCACAATGCCCCATGCCGTTCAAGGTTAAGGCCAGCGCGGAAGCAGAGGGTGCGTCTGGCAGACACCCCAGCGCACCTAGCGGCGCAACGACGCAACTCTAGATACGCCGTCTATGCTCAAATAATAATAATAAACCTTTATTCACAAAAGCACACAATTGACACAAATAAATGACAAGAAATTTAACAAAAAAAAACTTAAAACTAACCTATCTTAAATTGTCAAATATGTGCCTGTGCGAAATGGACCCATCTCAGTGTATGGTTGAATACGCGTTTGTATGATTATAATATAATCACTACATAGTATAAAACAAAGTCGCTTTCTCTGTCCCTATGTCCCTTTGTATGCTTAAATCTTGGAAACTACGCAACGGATTTTGATGCGGTTTTTTTAATAGATAGAGTAATTCAAGAGGAAGGTTTATATGTATAATAACATCCATTAAATAGTTGAGTAGGCTATATATTTTATACCCGTGCAAAACCGGAGCGGGTCACTAGTAATATAATTTGGAACATTATTACACCAATGGAACTAGCTCCTTGGTAAGTTCATTTAAGACTTTTGTTAAGGATACAAGTTAACGTATATTTAAGAAATATATACATATTATGTATAGATAAATAATATATAGGATATATCAACAACCAGACTGGAAAGCAGAAGAAAAGCGTAGTTCTTAACTCTGCGTCATCTGGGAATCGAATCCGGGACCGCACGATTAGCGTTCGGGTGCTTTACTAATCGTGCCAAGGAGGTCGTCAAATGATTAGTACCTAAATCATATTGACGGTCAAAAGGCTATCTTGCTTATGTACCAATTCGAAACTTTACGGGAGAGCGCTTTGAAGTTCAAAAATTGACAAATGACTTTATACTAACTTTTTGATACATTTTCGAAATTGGTGAGTCCAATTTTAACAAAAATTGGAATTACACAATTTTACTTCGACTTTTTAAAACTTTGAATCGCCCTCGTGTGAAGTTACGAAATGGGACATAAGTAAGAAAGCCTTTTCACCGTCAATATGTTGTTGAAGAATAGAAAAGCATACATATACGAAAAGGTTAATAGGTCTGAGTGAAGCAAGGGAGATCTGTCAGCATCGTTTCAGGTGGCGATTGATAGTCTCGCTCTATCTATGAATATTTGTATCTGATGTTGTATTTCAAAGGTTTTATAATACAGGGCTCTAGACAAGTGGCTAAATGAGAATATACACTTAATATACATACATACACATCACGCCTGATTCCCTGTAGAGGGGTAGGCAGAGATCACGGATCCCCATTTGTCCCGATCCGCACAGACCACTTTCGCTTCATTGACGTAGACATGAAAACATCTTGGTCAACTATTAGCATGAATATTGTGTTGGTCGTATGATTTGATGAATATTTGTGATATGTTGTTAGCCCATCGCTCAATAAATGGCTTTACGGCACGGTAAAGCTTTCACCAAGCAGGGCCTGAGATAAGTGACAAATTATTAGGAGAATAGAAATCAAAAGTTATGTGATTAGTTTACATAGATAAAGACTTAGATTTTAGTTCTTCTAGCGTTTTGCCACTTCAGGGCCCGTGAACTAGACGTGGCCATAAATGGCTCAATAAATGGAATGATGGTTGTGTAGTGTGTGCCATATATGGTAATGGTATGGTGGGTGAAATCGCTGTAAATATATGCATTTCAATCTATATCTAATTTTAAATTTAAAATGATATTTTTTAGCACTTGTTCTCCCCGCTTTATACTAAGAAGCGATTTAATTGATTTTATCTTATATATTGCCGTTTGCTTTCATCTACGACTGTGTACATACAAAGTTACAAATCTATTGTTTCAAGACGATATGTACCACTAACATATCACATACCCAAAAATTATTAACCTGATGTTCTTTTTTCCAACTGTAGAGAATCAAGCGTAATTGATATGTGTGTATGTCCTTTGCACGTCTGTAACTAGCCCTATATAATTTATTAGCTTAAGGCGTGTATTTTTTATTAAAGGCTAGTCTACCAATTGATATCATTGCCCTCCGTCTCGTCACCAATAGCTACCCTAGGTTTTGTCCAAATTGGCAACCGAAGCGTCTGTCTGAGCCATTCGTCACTCTCCAAAGGTAATCTGGTCACGTATGCATCTCGTATTAACTAATGGCTTTATTACTTTTTATTAAAAAAGAAATATATGTGAGTGGAGTGGAAGGGCGGTTACGTAGGGACCGGGCCAATAAGACATATGACAGTCAGATAGCAGCAATATTTAAAAAGGGTAATATTAGAAGTATTTATAACCACTGAGTGTGTAAGAGCAGGTTTACGAATGTCTGTGAAACGAAAGTAGTTTGTTAGGATTGGCATAGATAGGGATCTTTGATCTCTGTCTACACCTCTACAGAGAATTAGGTTTATGTGTATGTATGTACTTTTTATGCCATACTGCCTGCGTGAATATAGAGCTAACTAGCTACCTTTCTTACCAGCTTAGTGAAGGCGTCGATTTAGGTTAGGTGTAAATATTATTAATATGGTTTGCAACTTTTCATTTCCATATTTTGAAGAATAGGAATTTCATAGCCATAAATACATTTTTCCCAAGATACATTTGCGTCCGTTGCGTAGATTTACTAGTATTACAAGCTGGCTTTATTTTAACCTATGACGTGACATAAGTAAATCAACTTAAAGCTTAGTGTAACGTATAGTGCATCATGGAAAAAAATAAAATCCGAGAACTTTTTCGTCGCCGAGTTTCTGTCCACCTCAAAAGTGATAAAAGGATTTAAGTGTATGTTTGTATATAAAAGTCAATAGCTGGTTATCGCACCATTATATTTTAATAATAATAATAATAAGCTTTATTCATAAAAACACATTGACATACACAGACAGGAAATTAAACAAAAGAGAGAAAAGGAGTTTATACAAGTAAGTTACTAAATCCTACATGTGCATGTCATTGCCCAGTGAAATGGTCCCAGCTCAGCATATATACAATGACTGCGCTGATCTTATTATATTATCTTATTTTACCGTTATAATTACCAAATATTTGCGAAGGTTTAACGTCCAAGGTTTACCGCTGATTAAACCTTAATGGTACAGTAATAAATACCCCTTCTCATCTTACATAGAGGTCCCATACCCTATTGTTAGCAAAGGTCACTCTACTGGCCTGACAGAATACCAGAGATTCCACAGGCATTGTTCAGTATCCACAATGGACAATAGCCGGTAATGAAATGTACCTGGGGCTTTAGTCTACTAATGCTTTTTACAAAATATCAGTTCAATATCAGATCATTAATAGTGGGAAGTTGGAATTGGAATAACAAGTGACAAATTTAGCCATTTTTAAAGCAATATTAGACACATTTTCCGATTTCAATGGTGAAAATTGACACTTGGTCATTAAAAACCAACTTCACACTATTACTGATATGATATTGAACTGCATTTGAGCTAAAACGCATTAGTAGACTTGGGCCCCTGATTCATAGTTTTATATTGAATTGTGTATATTAGGCAAATTTTTCAATACTCATATTAACCAATTTCCGGAATGTCATTGTTGGAAATTGATACTAACGTATGAGTCATGGTTAGGTATTTTGATCATCTATTTTCTTGACTCCTTTTTAAGTTAGGTATTTGAATGGTATGTTTGCCTCTTTTTTATCTAACGTCGTAAGAAATGATAAATGACTTGACTTTTTTAATCTTTCAGGAGATGATAGAGAAGTATCTGCCAATTCACGATGAAAATGTCATCGTAACTCAAACATATATATCATATATAAACAATGTTCGTAAACCTTTTGATTGCAAATTTAAACAATGTTGGACAAAAACACGTTCACGATTAACCCCTGCGGTGTTGTCTGAGCTTCGAGTGTACATCTCCGCAATTGCGAAGGTAGTAATTATATGGCCATCTCGAACCCACGTGCTGACCATATAGTCAGTAGTCAATGTGACAGGTGGTAAGCCTTGTCGCCATTTACAAGCACTAACTATTACCTATAATAAACAATGTTGGATATCGATAGTACATAATATGTAGATAGGAGACCATCTTATAAGATCGTAACCTGTTAATTCAGTAAGAGAAAACATCGTGAAGAATTTTACTTATTAGTCTTTATCAGAAATGAAAGCCTATGTATGTATGCAATGTTAAATATAAGTCAAGCAAAACCTGTCTAATACTTTATTTGAATATAGTTTGTTGATCATGATTCATACAACCTGTTGTTGGTCGTGATTTATTGCTTGAGTGAAGCGACAGGCGTTGAGACTATCCTGAATTTGTTAATAAATTGACACTCTGTGATTATTTAGAATACTTAAAATACTAACGTAAAATATACTATAATATACATTATATCTGAATATTTTTACATGATTTATTATTGTTTCATTTTTAGAATTTTCTTCTTAATGTACTGAATATTATGTGTTTTTCTATACATATATGTTAGTGAGCCAACTAGTATCTTACTTTGGTTATGAATATGCGATCAAGCATATTGCCAAGTAGTATGTTGTATTGGTAGAGGGATTAACAACATCTTTTTGATGGATTGACAACTCTTCACCTAAACGTCGAAGCGCATTGTGAGAGGCTGCAAATACAAAGATATAGTTTGCAAAATAAGTCTTACAAGTCAAAATAAGTTTAGAATTACAACATTAAGCTACAGACAATTGCTTTATATTAGTAACCTTGTAATTATATTTAATTAGGTTTAACCCTATTATAATATCAGGTGGCACAAATGTCTTGGAAATCAATTAACAAAATTTAGTTTATGATTCCTTTTTATCAAGTTCCAACATACAAACTCCTATAGAACGCTACATTCAATCAATCAGCCTATGACAGTCCACTGCTGGACGTAGGCCTCCCCAAGGGTACGCTAAACACGATCACTCGTAGCCCTAAGCCAACAAATACCAGCGACCTTTTTCAGGTCATCTGTCCATCTAGCAGAGGGGCGTCCTACACTACGTTTGCCGAAACGCGGTCGCCATTCTAGAACCACGCTACATTAAACTATTAAAAATTCTACCTACAACAGTTGCACAATTAACAAACCACATTACCGACTCTCTAGTATCACCAAAAAAACAAAAAGACAAACGCATTCACGACCATTAACCCTTGCGGGGTAGTCAGAGGTTTAGGTTTCCATCTCCGCAATTGCAAAGGTAGTAATTCTATGCACACGTCGAACCCTCTTGTTGACCAGATGGTCAGTACTCAATATGACGATGTTTTTCCCTCACCGTATAATTCGATGCATTCCGTAAATGTCTTTTTTTACTTAACTAACTTCATTTCCATTGTTACATGTTCAAACGGTATATATATAACCCTGTGCCCACTGATAAATAGCCAAGCCCCAAACAACTGAGCTACGTGGAATTACTAATATTATTACTAGTATCACCAAATCAATTATAATTACCCTTCACCCTCAGTCAACATAGCCCAAAACCAGTCAGTAGGTTGCAGACTAAGCTGCGTACAGCCTAGGCTGTCTGGTGACCTAAAAAGCATCCTGATGCTTCCTCCCTTAGGCTCTAGGCCACGCACAGACGTCTAGACGTCTGGGTTGGAAACGCATCACTATTGACCCTACTCGATCGAGTTTTACTCGATTACTAGTGACCCGCTCCGGCTTCGCACGGGTATAAAATATATAGCCTATTCCACTATTTAATGGATGTTATCATACATATAAACCTTCCTCTTGAATCACTCTATCTATTAAAAAAACCGCATTAAAATCCGTTGCGTAGTTTCAAAGATTTAAGCATACAAAGGGACATAGGGACAGAGAAAGAGACTTTGTTTTATACTATGTAGTGATAAAGGTTTTTTTGATATCTCTGCCTGCAGGTGATCGGGCGTGATGTATATCATCATCAGCCTGTCTGAATGCACTGTTGGATATAAGCCTCCCCAAATGACGTCTAATGAAATGAAGTGATGTGTATGTATTTTAAGGTATTATAAGGTTAGGAAAAGTGGTGAATAGATATAAAAAGAATTAGATGCAGTGTCTTCGATATCCATATTTTTAAACCGTGACCAAGACTATTGTAATGTGTAAACGTAGGGAAGAAAAGGTAATACTTTGGGTTTGAAAGATAACGCAATAAGTTTGCTATAAAATGAAAGAGAAATATACATATTTTATATTTGTTCCTGGATTAAATGTGATGAAAGATTCTCTAAAATTTTCTGCTTATCTCTTCGGTAACATGTACATTTGTGTTGCTTGTATGTTATACACATTTCAATCAAACAATGCATACTCTATTTCTCTCTCTACATACATATGTAAGAAACTATGAATATAACGTTACAAATGTACTAAATGTAACGTTTGAATGGTTAAAAATAAAGGGATAAAGGTTTATGTTCTATCGAAGCCTATTCATATATGATATTAGGATGTTATATGTTATCACTTTATTGTCGTTGATCGTCCAAGTCCTAAACAACCTAGCCTAGACCACAGCATGACGTTCTTCAGGTTCTATTGTACGACACTAATAAGTTATGAATGTAAGTTTTCATCACAGATTACTTAATTAATCCACCTTGGTCTTATTGTATGTCATATATTTATGTATATCTCAATATAAAGACTCTAAACTAAACTCATTAATATTATAATAAAAGCCATTATACAAAATTGTAAGTATGCAAAAAGTCATCAATGAAAATTTTAAACATTCTTAACCGATTTTTTGAAAAAACAAATGAATCTCCAATATGACAGATAACGTGTCACCCCATTATTTATTTGGTGCTGCCACTGGCACAGATTAGCATCAATTCAGCCGCCATTAATCTAGCAATAATGCAAAGGATACAAAGTCGAGCCGAGCGTCTGGTCGGTTCGTAGTGACGCATCAATAAGCGTGTCGAGACAAGGTCGCGGCTAGGGCGCCCTCCCTCCCACGAACGAACAATGCCGCGGCTGAAACTGCTGCGCTGCGGCTGAATGCGTGATGCCCGTGACTCATACAACTAAAAAAACACTAATTAGTAAACAAATAACAACTTTTCCCTCGCTATGATGTTTTTGAATAATTTTCTGTTATTATAAAAACAAAACTATATAATGCAATGCTAAATAGCTGCCTTACTTACTCACAAGTCGTAAGAGGCTATTAGGGGTATAAAGAATAAGTATATTGAATGATGGGCTAGTAATCTGTGACTAATCTTCCATATTCATGTTATCACGACTTAGTTGCTAAGGGGCTTGTCTAATGAGACGCATATCAATCTAATAGGCAACATAATGAAATAAACTGAACTTTCTGGTTCCGTACTTTTGTAAATTATAACAGCCAAATATTTCTAAAGAAGAGAGCATCATTAGTGCAGCAAATTATTTTACCAGAATCCGTATATATTTAGACCCGTGATCCCTACCTACCCTTCTGTAGCAAACAAGCATAACATGTATGTATAATAAATTACTTGAAAACGAACTTAATAACATGCTATGCTCAGTTGATTTAAGTAAACAAGTACGAGTAATTAGGTGTAACAATATGCAACTTTCCTTCAAGGTTGTCGAATGCATGTTTTAAATGACAGCTGCAAGATAGTCGCTTTGTTACCCGTACTTTAACGACCTTTCCCTGTGGGGTAGTCAGAGATTCGGGATACCTTTGGTTAAGTGTGATTCGCTATTGCATAGTGTGAATCTATAGCCACCTTGAACTCATGTGTTAGATTAATATATAATGTGACAGACGGTAAACTGTGTCGTTATTTACAAGCACTAGTACTTATTTTGAGGTTATTATTTATGCAATGGGAAATATTAGTATCATTAGTAGTCTGTTATTAATCAGTCCATATGAATGAAGTTTCAATCTTATTTTTTAATTATCATAGTGTAAATATATAAAGTTGAATGTAGAATGATAAATAACATCGTCCCCATAGAATTAAAATAATGATTCTTGCAGTCTTTATAATTGCAAAATAGGTAATTTAAACCGTTGCATCAATAGTCAGCATTCAACATACATACACATTACGCCTGATTCCTTGAAGAGGTAGGCAGAGATCACGGATCCCCATCATTCTTGATCCTCATAAACCACTTTCGCTTCATTGACACTCCTACATCTCCTCATACACACTCGGCGGTTATAGGTACTCCTAACGTCATCCTTTTTCAATATGGCGTCTATCTGACTGTCATATGTCTTATTAGGCCCCTACACTAGCACTCAACTTGACAACAGAATTGTGTATATACCGTATAAAACACATAACATTTTTGTCAACATTTCTAAACCATATTTTAATAGATATTTAAAGAAATCATATTAACAGCATATCAAATGATTACCATTAAGTTAACCTAACATATTTATCACGACCGATAAACCTTACGGGGTAGTCCATGTCTTATATTGCATAGTGATATGTCAATTATATAATAAAAACAATAACAACCACATGTTCTGTTATTTTCAAGGACTTCTATTCACCTTTAACAGACTAATATTGTTTTGAATCAAGCTCTAGTTTTAGGTCTTTAATACAATAAGCTAGATCGTAAGTTAATGTTTTATTTCGTCTCATACATAGGAAGTATTAAAAGATGTATGAAAAATGGGAATCAGTAATCTCTGTTTAGGATGTGACGTGTATGTATGTTTTTCTGTCTTTTTGAAAAGTGGGTTTTTGTGATAATTACAAAAACTTTGTTAATGGACACTGAACCTCAACCTCCTTAAGGGTCGTAAAAACATATACATACATACATATACATTCACGTACTTTAATCCCTTTCTGGTGGACCGAACGGATCCGTTAAGTCACTTTTGTGCATGAATATTCGGATTATAGATTCTCTTTACGTCTACTACGTCATGCTGGGAAAAACGGCATCTAGTTATCATTCTGTTTACGTACTTGACAAAACATATACATATATTCCGAAACTTCTAAGTCACCTTTGTGCTAAAATATTGGTGTAATACATTCTATTTACCCTACTACGTCATGCCAGTAAGACGGGCATCTAGTTAACAGTCCGTTTACGTTCTTGACAATATACTTATACTAGTGACCCGCTCCGGCTTCGCACGGGTATAAAATATATAGCCTACTCCACTATTTAATGTATGTTATTATTCATATAAACCTTCCTCTTGGATCACTCTATCTATTAAAAAAACCGCATCAAAATCCGTTGCGTAGTTTCAAAGATAAGCATACAAAGGGACATAGGGACAAAGGAAGCGACTTTGTTTTATACTATGTAGTGATATTAATCTTTCTTTCTAGATCTTTCTTGCCAGGCCTACCAGTCTGGGCTATCGGGCACAAGGTGCTGTTCGCCGCAACGTTGTTTACCGACGCGTCGACGAGGCCGTGTGACGTCGTGTCTAGACTCTCCCCCCGCGCCCCGCGAACCGGTTCGCACTTTCGAGCGATGCAATAGCGGTGCATTCAATGCCTTTCGCAACCGACCTACAACCTCTTTGGTTTAAGGAAACTGACGGTTAATCCATCGGCTTAGGAATAGGTTGATAGTTTGTCCAATTGAGCTTAGGCTAGTAGCCGCGATGAACCTTAGTACCTATGTAGTAGGTATTCTTAACGTACAATGATTTGATTGAACCCTAGTCTCTTAGTCGCCTCGTTTAACCTTAGAGTCCTAACGCCTCCTATTACATGTACAAGAACGGTAGTTACTTAGCATTATTTTTATGTCCCAGCTAACACATTGATCATGTACCAATGTTATAACCAACCCGGTTCCATTTTTGTCACTAAGGTCTAGCCCGCTCCTAAAATGATTTGTACGTGAATATAGTTAATGAATATGGAGTGGTACCTACATAAATGGGATTTATTATAGGATGGGTTAGAAACCTATCACTGCTTATGTATACATATATGTCATAAAAAACAGATGCCTAAGACTAAGGACCGTTGCATCTCCGAGGTTCTGTATACCTCAAAAGGTAAAGAAGGATGTGTGAGTGTTTGACGTTCAAACCAAAGCGTCGTTATTAAAATGTACTATTACTGTAATTATAGGGCATAAAAAAATTAATTTTAAAAAAGATTTCACTTATTGAAGATGTCACATATTACCTTTTTTGGGGACGGAGAAATTTAGGTCGTATTGCAATAGTTGTTAACTCATCGCCCGAATTCCTAACAAATCCTTTAATTCCGAAGTTGACTCTTGCAACATGTCACGATAAATGCACAATACAACACGATAGTTTAGTTCATAGTAAATACCAAATAGTTAAGAATACTTACTATAAAATTACATAAATTATTATAATTATAACAAGATTTTCGTTTGGACACCCGTCTGTTACAACTTAAAAAATATTATCTATGTTTCCATTTCCATTTCTTTTAGAAGTCTCCTACCGTTAACAATGGCATATTTCTTAAGAGTTTACATAGTAGTTAGTAGTAGTGTTCTTCAAAGAAACCTACAAACAATATGAGTTTATTAATTAAAACCCCATTTACATTCCTTCTTCAAATTTACTTAATACCTACATAGTCTATTACGGTGAACAGTCTAGCCTACGTCATGCTTGCCCAAAGTACTTGGTCAAAACAACTTATGTCCTTGACACAGTGGGTGAGGAATTCGACCAGACATGTCACGGTAGAGCTGCCCATTCCGACTTTTAATTACGACGATATCTTCGCCTGATTGATTTTATTAATGGGCTGATTTAGATTATATGGTTAGTTTTGGGGTTTTGTAATGATAGGCAGAAAAATGTAAGAGATTATTTATTTGAATTAAAGATTTTTAATAGGATTGTTGACTGTTTATTTGAATATGACTTCATGAGTTGATGATCATATAAAACGGTCCCAGATTTGCAATATCTTCAAGAATTACAGATTTGTGTCAATTTAAGTCTGGTAGGCAAAAAATCATACTATCATCTAACTAAATGAAGTTTAAAGTATTCGTATATGAATCATTATCGCTAAATCACAAAAAAATATTACTTCCTAATTAGATATATCGAAAACAAAGTCAAATATAAGACTCATAGAGAAATTACAATGTACATATTATTATTTAGTTCGTTGTTAATAAACACTACAAACCATTCAATAGAAGTCCCTGATTGGAATGCACCTGAAATATTTTTCTGATACTTAATCCTAAAACATTCTACTTATACCAATTTGACTATAATTCCATTCACCTTTTTTTCTTCGCCCAGACATGTATGAAAGGTGATACACACCAGGCTCTATCATACATTAACCGCACTCGTCACTACGAAGATAATATTTATCAATCTAGTCCAGACATAACAAGTGTGCATTTGACGCAACCCAGCGCATTTTTATCATAACAAACTCATATCAGACTTGGAGAATCTTGTGTATTTACCTATTTTATCTGTTTATCTTTAAAAGTGTATATACATACGTGTTAGACAGTTCAAAGTTTTCCATGAAAAGCAAATAATAATCGAGACACAACAAGTGTATGCACCAGGATATTGTGCATTTGTAACATGTTTACGATTACGTAGTTTAAATATCAAGGCACCTATCTTTACGTACTATAGAACTTAGTTATATAGTGAAGAGAGGGTTCTGTGAGGGAAAGACCATTAGAACTCGCTTGAGGGACTAGAACGCATGGAATCTATTCTATAATATGGGTTAACAATTGTTAATTTTATTTATTATCCATTAATATACATATTAATACTAATGGCGGCCGCGTCTCGGTAAATGTAGTATAGGACGCCCCCTGCTAGGTGGACCGATGACTTGAAAAGGGTCTCTGGTAGTGGTTGGCTGAAGGTCACGAGTGATCGTGTTTTGTGGCATACTCTTGGGGAGGCCTAAGTCCAGCAGTGGAATGACATAGGCTGATTGATTGATTTGATTAAATATACATATTAATGACATTGCAAATCCAATACTCATGCCACATATATAATACTACTCCTATACTCTAATGCTAAAATTTCTGCGGTGGTCGTAAAGTTATGTATTCAAGGTTCTTTTCACTAAAAAATGGATACATAGAAGTATGTATGAAGTTTAAATTCTTATATCAATTTTTTTTTAAAAACTGAATTTAAATCAAAGTTTCTCCTACAATTTACTATGTCAATATTAAATTAGTGAGGCGTAATTCTCTTTTATAGCATCTTCGTCTTCCGAATGAGGAGCAGACGAGCCAATAAACTTTTAGTCCATCAATTAAGGTCTAGCCTAAGAGTATTGGTACTAATCAATTCGCCACTGTATACGTAACTAATTGGCGATCTACAAAATTGGCAGTCCCGACTACCGCGTATCGTTTATAGAAAAATATGGCTCTGCTTTTAGAAGACACGTTATTGATATTGCTTAGCTACTGAAATTTATTATATTAAATACCTTTAGAAGCGAATTATTAAAATTACTATAATTGGATTATAAATTGGGGAAATGTATTATTGGAAGTCACTGTAATTAGTAAGTTAATAGATATGAAGAGAGTAACAAATAACTACTTAACTCGAATAAGTGATGGCTACTGTTCTTTCAACGATTTGTTTTATGCGTAATTCTGGTAAAAATGTGTTACTTCCATACATACATAATACTTACAAACCACCAATTTTCTTCCTATCTTTATTATTCGTATAATCTTTACCAATCTATCATGTTTTATAATACTTCCATACATACGAGTACATGCCATTTTCAAACAGCTAAATAACTTCATATCTATACTTTTTAATAATACATTTTGAATAATTATTTAACTTTTTATCAATCCGGTACAAATTTCGATAGGTCGCCACAAAACTAACAAATCATAAACGCACACAATACATTAACCTCGTCGTCATTGAGGATAATCTTTATCAATATAGACCAGACAAGTGTCTGCGTTTGAATGGCCGCAACACAGCATTTTTTATCACCTCCATAAACACGACAGACTCACCAAGGCATTCGACGTGCGATGATTATAGCAGTCCATTTTTAGACGCTTTCGGCGATGCAGTCAAAACACAGCGCTAATAAAATAAACAATCCGTCTGTAAGGGCCAGGGTTGCGCTGTACTGGTCTAGTCCACATGTTGATTGAAACTTTAATTATATTTTATAATATCGATTCGTATGTAATTAATCAGCCTTTATAAATCCACTGCTCGACGTAAGCATCCCCAAGGGCACGCCACAAAACTACATAGATCATTCGTAGCCCTCAACCAGCCACGACCAGCAATCTTTTTTAGGTTATATATCCACCTAACAAGGGGCGTTCCTCACTACGTTTACTGTTTTATATGTTATAATATAGCTTTATATTTATATTTTCATTGATATATATATTTCGTAATACATATATGGAGATTATCTATTGTATTTATTCTTTTGAAGACGTGTTAATGCTGTTTCTTTCTTACATTTTACACAATCTATGTTGTCCAGTACAAACAATAAGAGTCAAAGATACAAATATGGGAATAGCCTAGAAATTAAAGAACTGTGTATATGCCTAGATAATGTAAAAGACAACTTTGGAAATCAAAGTTCTTAAATTTTTACGTTGTCCTCAACAATAGGTAGAATTGAAAAGATTATGAATTTTTTTCATCAATTTGTGTTTAAAATCGTTGAAACATTTCAATAATCATGCTTTTAATTTATTTTATTAAAAGGATGTGATTGTGAATTAAAATCTCATGGCGTTTGACCGTATTCACAAATATTTATTTAACAAAACTACTGAGTGGCATAGATCTGTTCAGTCGCTCTCGGTCCACTTACAGACGTTTTGAGAAGGCTGTATGCGAAGTCTAGACTACAAGTTCAAACACCTAGTTGAAGACGTAGCGACTCAGTCCGGATTTGCTCTAGCTCCGACCGTTCTTCGTGGCCGCTGTAATCATACATACTTATTTACATACTCATACATACATACGATATAGGAATTACTCACATGTGAAAATATTATAAGTAATATATGTAAGAGCCTAAACTAAGGCTCAAAAGTGACAAAGGAAATTTTTTCTTGTCTCCAAAGTTTTGTCTACACTGAAAAGGATTAAAGGATGGGAATGTATTGTAGTCAACCATTGAAGTTCAAAGATGTATATAAAGATGTATATCCATACATAAATTATGTGATTGGGAGTCCGTGATGTTTATCCCATTACGGTTATCTATAGAGAATCTGAAACTGGAGTCACTTATAATATACATAGATATATTCACGCCTCTATGTCCCTAAGGGGATAGGCAGTGATTGGATCCCCACCTGGAACGATCCTAACAAATGGGTTTTACTTCACTCACACCCATAAACTTCTTATCTATGATCTTCTGTTCTTCACACTACGTACACCCGCCTTGACGTGAACTGCTGATAGAATATATTGAGCGATAGGCTAGCGAACATCGCAACCCCAATATTTATGACAGTGACCTAGAAGATATCATATCTCCGAGGTTTGTCCACCCTGAAAGGGAATAAAGGACGTGAATGTATACGCACAGCAGTTCAGTGTTCATTATTTAAGTCCCTGATAAGTATAGGATATATATAGGTGTTCCTAGGTGCACTAACAGAGACTAGCTCAGACTTTGCTAGACCTTTGGAGTCTGGTCTAGACTCGTGAGTTCAAACACCTACTTGAAGAGTTGAAGTTAGATAAAAAGTTGATTTGTACTGGCTTAATGAAACTTCAATCAAACGAGTACGCCCACTTATTAACTTCGTAGGTTATTCTACGAAATATGTACTTATTAAGTTGTTTTGTGCCGAGCTGTTCTGGGATCCGATTAGGAAGAAAATGGCTGACATACCTACATATACACTCTCGTCCTTTAATCCTTTTCGGGGTAAACAGAACCTTAGAGATATAATATCTCCTAGGTTAATTTTTAGCATGAATATTGCGGTTGCAATGTTATAAAAGAACATTAGTGACAAGTGATTAGCCTATCACACAATCGGTTTTATATTATTTAACTTTATGCTCAGTGTTTCAAAATTATTTTTTCATATCTTCATGTTTTTATTATCTGCAGATAGCGTGTGTGTAGTACTGGTCTTTCATGTCCTCGTATTTGTAGACACCATAGACCATAACCGAAGAAGAATATTTAGTCATCTAATGTTTTAATAATACAGGTCTAAGGGGATTATATAGTTACATAACAAGACATAATGTGAAATGTGCGCTTTGATTGACTCATATCTAGCTCCGAATTTGGGTGATGAGCACTCAAGGCTCTGACTAATCCGCAACAATAACAAAAGGAAGTGTGTATACTCACGTCGTGAAGTGTATGTAAGTGTGTAATAATGTATAGCCCCTAGTTTCCTAATTGCCTACTTCTGCCACTGTTCTGTGGAAAGTGTTCATGGTACCGAAACTCAATGTATACTTACGTCATGCATTGACGCGACAGAAACTTGATACCAGCCTAGAAATTTGAAAGTGTCAACAGACGCATTAAAGTCTATGCCAGTGTTGATGGCAATTAACATAGAGGATTCGTAATTTAGTATCTGGATGGGTGAGCGACTGACTACCACATGGGGTTTTAGGTAGTACTCGTATTATATTATCTGTGTTTTTAGTGTGGAAATACAATGTGAGGAAACATATTTGTGAATCTACGACTAGATTGGTTAGTGCCTGCGACAATGTAACAAACAAACTTTTGAATACCTCTAAAGAGATAACGTAAATGTATATGTAGATATAAACAAACCTTAATCCCGAATACTCGACGTTGTAATCATACCTTAAAAATGTTGATATTCAAAATTAATCAACACCTTATCTAGCTAACGATTTCGTATCACAACGTAACCTATTATAGAGCTTGGATCCACGTCCTTGGTTCGTTCTATCGGGCGTTAGCATTCTGCTCGCGTGCCGGCAGACGCAGCAAGGCTGAACAGACGGGAGCCATTGCGCCAGACTACCGAAAATCGGGTTAAATGTTTTTGCGATGCGCGGGCGCCGCCGTCGAGAGGTCGATGAGCCCGCACGACCAGTTTCCAAGGTGCACCAACCCTGCACCCGACGTATACCTACCTACCACCTGCCAGACGCTACGTATGAACAGAGCATCCTTCGGCTCTCGAGATAACGAATCTGGCACCTCTTGTTAGCGCGAGATTTTAGGTGGCTGGCTAACAAAGCGAAGTTTGTAGGAGAAAATAGGTCGACAGTCTTTTGTTAGTGTAGTTGTACACATGAAATTGAGGAATAAATATGTGGTATTACAACTATATATGTTAACGTAAATGTGCGTCACGCTAACAGGGAACTTTTCGGTGACGAACCAAATACACGCTTGCACTTACATTCTTAAATAGAATATGTCATAAAATGTTTTCAATCAAATGTAATGTGTATCTAAACTGCTTTTTTTTCTCTCGAGTGATATGTCTTCAATTTAATAACAGAGACAGGAGATATCCAAAATCAATGTTTTAATGTTAGCCAATTGCACTTTTTTGAATACGCGTTTTTTGCGTACCATCTTTTGTGTACTCAATCGACAGCCTCCGCCACAGTGCGATTGTTCTGGGTGATCACCTAAATCAAGAATCGTGACTTGCACGCACCGAGTTCCTCACTCCGTCTGCCATGCAGCTTACGTACACGTGTAATTAACAGTTTTTGCAGTCAGCCGACTCTCAGACTATTGTGCGGGTTTTTATGCCCGCTGCCATTCAGATCTGTCGAGAGATTGGCACGAATGCATGACTCGTCTAGACGTGCCATCCGTCTTACTTAAACGCTGATTATGAGTCGATAACGACAGCGCTATGCAATGGGTCTATTAAAGAAGCGTTTTGGGTGTGCTTCTGAAATTGGTGTTCGAAAGCCACCGGCGGCTAATACAACTCGTAGAGATAAGCATCGACAGGTCAATTTGATCGTGCTAATATGACGAATTGAATTCAATGGCCACGTGCTCCGAATGCAACCCTAAATAGATTATGAGCTGAATTTTGACACTAAAACTCTTTCGGGTCAAAGACTTGAGTGGTGGACCGTTATAACAAGTAAATAAGTACGCAGTTCCGGGTCGGGACCAATTACATTTGTGTGGAGCTGGTGTAGGTATCATTATGGGTTCTTGCTGCGAGCGAGCTTATTCAAATTGATGCATATGACATTGACGGGTTCGCGCCGCGGGTTTTTACCGACACGTAAGGTTTTACAACGGCGATCAATCTCCATTTTGACAAAATGCCAGAGCACTGTGGTTAATTTCCAACGCACGATCCCTCCAAGATTAAATGCATTTTTATGTACTGTCTTGCGTGCATAACAAAGATAAATGCAATGTTTTCGTGACTGCATACGTATACTACACTCTCACGTTCACCGTGGAGCAACCACCAGAAGGCACAGTATATACATGTACTTTCGTCGCATTTAGATCATTGTTGTCATAATGACAAATATGCCTAAAAAGCACCTTATTTCTTCGTTGCATTTTACTTCATGCTGGAAAGAAGGTAACAGAGTACATTGCACGTGCATTGAAACACCATGCATACAGCTATATGGGTTACTTATATTCTTCATACTTTTAGCGTCAATTTTCTATCATTTAGCGTGAATACAGAGATTCTACTAACGTATGGTGGTAAATACAATATGTAGTTTATAATGACTGTAGCTTCAGTCTGTCAAGTAAATACAAGCAGGGATTCCTTTTTCAAATAACTAGGACACATCAAGACCCAGCCAAACTCAAACTGCAGAAGATTCGGACCCAGAAAGTGGGACGAAATTTTGAAAGTACCAATTGAGACGTAAAATAAATCAAAAGGAACGGTGGCGTCGCAGCGTGCGCCGAATTTTGGCCGAGACACTTTTTTATTTATTACAACCCGATTGCTTACAGACAAGAGATGTTTAACTTTCTAACTCTTTACCTTAGACTTTACTTTAGTTGCTTTGCAAAACTTGCATACAACATTTACGACCATTAACTCTTGCGGGGCTGTAAGAAGTTCAAGTGTACATCTATGTAACTGTAAAGTTAGTCTATGGTTACTTTACACACTTATTAAAAAATAGTCAATAAGTATTGTTAAAACTGGCAGGTATACTTTAAGGTAGTCTCACTTCAATTAACATTCATAACTAGAGTTAACCCGATATATTTCAAACATTGTCCGGCTTACCAACTCATCATTCAATGACGCACAAAAATTATCTATGGCTCTACAACTAAATGACCAGAAAAGCGTATAGTTTCATTGTTGTAACGCCCCAGACTAGAACGGGACGTTGCCCCAATTAAAGACAATGCCGACACATAATTTAATCTCTTAATGGATATAACTCACTCGTATAGAAAAAGTAGTGCCAAGGAGTATAAGCGAGTAGTTGCTAAATAACTACATGGTATACTTAAGACACCATAACATTCGTAGCACAGTGTTAATAGAGAAAAGGTAATGGGTCTTCTTTCGTTCGGTATAAGTATACTAGTGACCCGCTCCGGCTTCGCACGGGTATAAAATATATAGCCTATTCCACTATTTAAGGGATGTTATTATACATATAACCCTTTCTGTTGAATCACTCTATCTATTAAAAAAAACCGCATCAAAATCTGTTGCATAGTTTCAAAGATTTAAGCATACAAAGGGACATAGGGACAGAGAAAGCGACTTTGTTTTATACTATGTAGTGATATATTACTACTTAGTCTAATACTTTATGCTACTCTGGGATTTAAGTAGAATGTACTAAGGTTCTTTCTTCTGTAAATGTTGGAAGACGCTAACGAGCAACGGAATGATTTTCAAACCAATTATTTTTTTAATATTTTACATCAAAGTGTAAAGTATAATATCAATTTACTCAGAACAAACTTGCGACTAAGGGTTTTAGTAATATTTCATTCTGTCTCCCTATATGGGGACCAGTGTCGTGAGTGTGAGGCGACAAAGTATGTCTCGTGTCATAAGAATGTCAATAAATATAAAGACAAATTTGCACAGCTTTTTATTCATTGCGTTTAAAAATAAATGGAAGCTATAAATAACTTATTTGTGTTGTGCACATGAACGATTTATCGATAATGCTGCAAACGATATGTCTTGTGTTGATTAGGTTCTTAGTTGTAAAAGATATACTCACATATGTAACGATTGTATTAAATAATTTTGTAGTAATTATTTATGTGAGAGGTTCATGAATTACTGAACTATTCCATCAACTTATCAACCTATACCAAGATTACTGAATAGTTTTAACGTACGGTATATCTTTCATTTACATCATAATAAGCACTCAATTATGAGTAAAACAGTGCTTTTATATCAGCACTACTTATTCGATCAATCAGGCTGTGACAGTCTACCACTGTATAAAAAAACACGATCATACTATTTATAATAAATTGAATAATTACATCGATATATCCACGTCACACTCGCCTTAAGGGCCATCCCTACAGTCCTTGAACGTGTCACCTCCATTTAAGGTAAAGTAGGTAATTGTACGTAGATAACATAAATTTCTTTCACCGTATAAGTTGACTTTAATATCATAACTGTTTCTTGGCGATGCGACACGTATTTCACTCCATTTTACGATGGCTAATCCAATTTTATGGCAAGCAAACTTCGTATGCAGCTAATTTTTTATTAAGCGCTCTATGCTCCTAATAAGAGAGTTTCTAATCATTAGATTAGCGTATTTGCATATGATTATAGATACACTCACATTTGGGTTGGAAATGATGAAGGAAACATAATCATAATAGGCAATCTATTTCTCGAAGTAGGTAGGATAGTCAGTATCTGTATACGGTGACAAGGTTTACCACCTGACATGTTGGATATTGTTTATCAGGTAAAAAATGGATTTCGAGTGACCAAAGATCATCATAAAACTTCTTGATGAAGGACACTTAACTTCTGTCTACCCCGAAAGGGTAGTACGGACGTGAATGCGTATAAATATTATCTCCTACATGACTTTTAGCTTACGAATCTAACTTGACAAACCATGTAGTATCAATTTGGAATATTTGTGATACAGGTTGCTAGTACATTAAAGAACAGATTCCTTTATCTCTTAGTCTCTTTGTCACCTTTTACGATAAGCCTAGAAAAAGTGAGCTAGCAGTCAGTATACGAATACAAGCTATTGAATTACATAATGTAGAACATATTTCCATTAAAAAATCATTAAGTGTTACATCAATTGGACTAGTTAGTTAAGTAGGTTTAAAAAGCGTAAGTTATAATAAGTAAAACTCAGCGTTAATTACAAGAACGTACGATGGTATTAATTTAGTTTTGTGTAACGTGTAATTTATGTACCATTAATTATCAGGTTGTTCTACTTTCAGTTTATTCTCTTGGGAACTGAAAACACAAATTAACTAATGTTGTGTCCCTGTAAAAGTAAACGGAGAGGTTTGATAGAATTGACAGCTTAAAATATATTTAAAAATAGAAAAACCTTTGTCAACTCCTGTAAATACAAAAGGTTTAATGTGTTCAAACTACGATTACAAGCACGTTCAAATATGCGCACGAATATTTGTTTAATTCATCACTCAGAATAATGTCTCGAACTAGTTACTCGTGGCTGATAAATCGAGGCAAAATATAATTATTTCTATCTATAATCGAAGATTTTATTAATCGTTACATTTATAAAAAATATAGAATTACTCAATACTCTAAGTGTATTTGTATTACTTCATTAACCATGTTAAAAACCAGGCAGCTGTAAACAGAATCAAATCCCATACTCACTTGTTACAGGGTCAAGAAAAAGCGTTACTCACTTACCGATTAACCTTGGTTCCAATACTAGAATCGAAACCTAGCCTCCGTGTTACGTGCCCCGTCACCAGAGCCTAGTTAGGCATGTACCGGCCACGTCATAAGGCACGTCTAGACAGATGCCAGACGAATTTTTATTACCTCGCCAACCGTAGACGCCTATACGCAGATAGTTGGTTCAGTATCGCATCGCCTAGACCGCGTTTTAATGCGAATAATCGCGTCATAGACGAAACAAGTGCTTTATTAACTAGCAACATATGTATGTTTGGTTTCTTGTGGTTTGACGGGTTTTGTCTATTTATTATGGAGACTTTATCTCCTTTAGAACGTTTCTCGTATAGGTTTCATAAATCTAAATATTAATCTTCATTATTATAAAATACCATATCACAAACATTTTATCTGACGATCTGCAATTTCATGAAAGCCCTTATATTCAAACATGCATACATTTGATACTGACATACACATAATGATTGATTCCCTGTAGAGGGGTAGGTAGAGATCACGGATCCCCATTTGTAACATTTGACATTTGATGTCTTATTTAAAAAGCGAAAGTTATTGATGTATTAGATTATAGAACTCAAACATAGTCAAATCTATCACTGTACTAACTTAATATTGCTGCATAATCAGTTTAATATACCATCTTCGTATAGAATAAGTTATAGTGACCATTCCTAAGGCTTCTTTCATCCATTTTCTATTAGCCACTACTAATGTAGGCAGCCTAAGCGCAGTCTAGACCCGGTCAGTTGGCAATCCGTAGACGGTCGTAAATTTCGAAACAACATTAGGTGCGCACTAATTATGTATTCAACAGAGATGGTTCCTAAGGTGTTGGGTATCGATTCTTTAAATTGACTATAGTCATTATGCAAAGTATCTTAATCGCTTCCTTTTATATTCATTAGTAATGTAAAATGCTTGTCTATGGGGAAAGGTTCTCGTTTCTATTCTATTAATAAGAGCAGGTTGTCTCTGTATGTATTTATTCATGTGTCCGCCATATTAAAATACTGGCTAAGTCCTAGCAGGTAGTCATGTTATATTATCTTAGACATGCATTCGCGTCACGACCGTTTCCTTACAGAGTTTATAAGTTATGTTGCTAGATAGCCAATTGGCATAATAAATAGCAATTGGTCTAAATTGAATATATATTAAACATTTCTTTTTTTTTGCTCTACAAGGCTGTAGGTACTGATGAAATGTTCTTGTATATCATCATCAGTCATTGAAATAAACCACCGTAACCTTTTAACTTATATGCCAAGGTGACTAAAGATGGTTGTTTCTTAAACAAAATTCATTTTATGTTCAGCATATTGGAAAATGTTAATTGAAACTGACGATATAACTACATTATAACGAAAACTAGTAAATAAAACCTATATTTGCTTTTAAAATTATGGACCCAAAAATCATCTTTTAGAACAAGATTAACAGAATAACAAAATACAGATAGGTTTTATACTATTTTAGCTTACATATCTGAACAGTGGCAAAAGTTAAATATTCTATTAATTAACTATGTATTTTATATGCATCTATTAATAATCCATGGCAATTAATGTACAGTTAAATCCTCATCTTGGATACATGCGAAATGATGTATGGGACCCGCAGATATCGAAAGGTTGCGTGCGGCAGCTAGTTTGTTATTATCAATTTAAATGAGTGTTGCCAGCTGCAAAGCAGACGGTGTGAGTTGCAATGTTCGATATAAGGGAGGCTACATGCCTGGTGGAAAATGAGTCTGGTTTAAAGGTGGTGACAGGTTTGCCTTAAATTTCAATATTACATGAAATCAGAATCAGAATTTTATTGGAGAAAAATAGGCAGGGTAGTTCAGATTACAAGCAATAATAATCGCTTTATGTTGTCATCAATTTAATTCACTACTATGAAATAATGACTGCCTACAATGCTTATTCGTCTAATTCAAATTGAGTTATAATTCTACCTATATTATAAGGATAAACAAATAATTTAAAATTATTACTCTGTTTCTGGTTATATAAATTTAATTAAGTAAATCTAAGTTTGTAATGTGCTGTGGTATATCGATAAAAAAAAATTAAGTTAATATAATAATATGAACTCAAAAATCTGCGTAAAAATCCTTAATTTACCAGAGTTAAGTGAAAGCAAGCTTATATAGTTTAATATTATGTATATTAAACTATATATGGCCGCTTCCACATAAAACTTTTTTCAGCACAACCTACGTGACGTTCCAACTTCCATTAAACCCGCCAGCTCTGTACCCAGCCTAAAGCCAGTGTGAGTGGCGCTGACGTAAAGGCAATCATTAGGCCGTGGAAAGTCCACGCCGCTGTCTAGTTGTCTAGACGTCTACCCATTTTCGGAGGTCACGAGATATGCCTTTATCTGTGTTGCGCTTGTGATTATGAGCCCGCATTCGGTGACGAAACTCGTCAGCTGCTTTTATCGATTCGCTCTATTCGGTCGCTTCTGATTAATAGTGTTGGGATTTACTATGTGGAGGATAAGTTTGAATGAGCGGTGCAGGTTGCGTTGATTGAAAGGAGGTTGTTTGTGAATTGTATATTAGGGTGACCTTGAACAGAGATGCATTGAAAAATAGTAAATAACGTATTTTTTTTACCGATTATGGATGCTATTTTTAAAGTTTAAATAATATATGCTAGACTTTGGTTTCTTACGGGTTAGACAGTGGTTTGCATTTATACAGTTAATTAATGTTACATCGACGTACTGTAGAGAAAAATAGAACCTAACGTGGCATGTTTTGTCTGTTCCAAAGAATTTTTTCTCAACTTTCATTTTAACATAGGCCATAAATTAGACATTATTGCTCCTCAGACTTCAAATACCTGGAATATTTCAATTATTTTCTTCTCTTGGTTTCAAGAGTAATAGACACGATAAAACTAATAGGTATATATGGACATACATGTTTGCATCAGCTGATAAATCGGTATACAGGTAGATATACTTTTCGATGTGAACTAATTAATTTGGCTCGTGGTTGTAGCGTGATGACGAGACATTGAGTGAATCGCTTACAGACTTATGATAAGATTATGTGACTGAAAATTGTTGAAGTAATTATTGTGAAAGTGAACGAAAGATTCCGTATGAAAAGTTTTTATTTTTGTATTTAATTTAAGGCGTCAGAAAATGAAATATTGCAGGTGGATGTTTTTTTTCTTAGTTTATTATTGACGACGATTAAGACATTGGGGATGTAATATAGTGATATTACAAATATTCAAATATTTTTACTTTTACTCGAGGTTATTCTCGAAACAGTAGGTAGATTAATAGAAATATTTTTAATAGAAAATACTTTTAATATATTCGAGTAAAAATTGGTTTCCAAAAACACTTATAAGCTTGTGGTCACTTTTAACTATTATAGACAAAAACAAACGCATTCACGGCCAGTAACCCTTGCGGGGTATTCAGAGGTTTAGGTTTCCATCTCCGCAATTGCGAAAGCAGTAATTCTATGGACACCTCGAACCCATGTGTTGACCAGATAGTCAGTACTCAGTGTGACAGGTGGTAAGCCATGTCGCCATTTACAAAAAAAATGATGATTCCCTCATATTATAGCAGTTGTATGTGTGATATAACTGAATTCACCCCCAGACATTTTAACAGCTGATCAAACAAATGACATGTTGCAAAAAACTTTTAGTATCAAAAGTTGAACCCTTAAAACTTTTTCAAGTTCACTCCAACAATTGTTACATGTAATTGTGACCCTGGTATTGTATAGCTTTATATTTGACAGCCCGCAAACATGCTTAATAGAAGGGTGACGAGTGACCCTTTCACTAAGGGACCCTAATGTGATGCAATATTTTGCATGTCCCTCCGTCTAGGAAATATTTTTTTTAACTGATGGACTGGAATGTATCATAACGTAGAAGGCGACTAAAGGACTAAGGGTATATGGAGTCTGTTTGGCAATGAGCTAGCAACCAGTCACAAATCAGAAACCAAGGAACTTTCCTTATATTTATCCTCACGTAAAGTTGATGTTTTTCGATTATAACGTTTTTCACTATGCTATCTAATTAAACAATCATCTGATGAATTACTCGTAATATCATGTTTTCTGAAATTAAGATTAAGGGAATATTCTAATATTCTATTTAAAACCTAAGTATGATTTCTATTTAAGTGTAAATTACAAATCGTCTATCCTTAATTAGCAATAACAGAAAGTGAAATATGTATGATATATTACTGTCGACTTTTTAATAACTTTCTTGCACGTAAATGAAAAATGAATTTCTCAAAAATAGATATTCATCAACTTTCCATTCAATTCTCGTAGTACAACTTCCAAGACATATGTATGTGAAACATTAAAATACTGGTTTGTATGTTTGACACATATGATCCTTATGTACATATGATAGAAGTAAATATATGTGTACATAGTACATACAGAGGTTGTCGTTGGCTATCCAGCGGGGCAACGCTGCTAGTGTGCTGCGGGCTTAAATTCAGGACAGTAGTGGCGAATTTTTATTATATTTCAGTGTTTTTTTTGTTTTTTTCTTATTTGTACATATTTAGTTTTATTTTGTCATTTAATTAAAGAATTGAATTTGTACATTCACATATGTTAACTACATTTAATCCCTTTCGGGGTGGACAAAACCTTGGAGAAATCTGATTGATCACTCTGATTGATCATATTAGAGTTGTGATAACATATGAAACATCGGCAACAGGTTGCCAGCTAGATTACGTTTACCCCTAATCCGTTAGTCACCTCCTACTAATACCGGGAAGAATGACAGCTAGACATTCTTTTTGCGTGCAAGAAATATACATATATTCACGCTTCTACATCCCCAACGGGATAAGCAGATACTATCGATCGCAATCTGGAAAGATCCTGACTTATTTTTCTTGCTTCACTCACACCCATTAACCTTCTTATACATGCTATTCTGTTCTTCACACTACATACGCTAGCAACATGTAAGTAATGCAAATCATTTATTCATTGTACTTATTAGTAACACAAATGTGATAATCACTTTAAGTGTTGCCTGTATAAAAAATCGGTCTAGGAATTCTAAATGTATGACATCATTGGGTGACAAGCACAAAAAAGATGTAACACGAAACCAGTCTCATACACTAAACAATACACGTACTTATACATACATACATCTCTGAAGCGGTAGTCAGAGACTTGGTTGACTTTACAATGTTCTCTATCACTGAATTATCGCACCTGATAATTACTTTTGCGATTTGTTTGATATTGTTACAATGTTTGATCTATAATGAGGAAACCTGTACATTACTTATGATCCTACTAGATTAAGTTTAGTTTTTCTTTCATTCTAGTCCCGTGCTAGTCTGGGACGTAAAAAGAGTGCTAACTAGCACCGTTCTTGACATGTCATAGGAGGCGACTAAGGGACTAGGAGTAAATCGAATCTATTGGGCGAAAGGCTAGCAACCTGTCACCAATATTTTATCATAACATTGCTACCCCGATATTCATGATAAAAGTGACCTAGGATAGATATAATATCTCCGAGGTTCTATCCATCCCAAAACGGTGAATGTATATTATTATTATGCCATTCTTTCTACAATTTTCAAAGTTTAGTCGGGTTGCAGCGGACAAAAAAAATCATGTCTTAATGGTTAATAACATAAACCTTATGCCAGATTCCGTTAAGAGTGGATATCAGGTATTCCAGACCCGAATCCCGGCAAACCACTTCAATATTAATGAAGTTTAATAGTTTATAGTCAAAGCAAATAGTATATTCTCGATTAATGTACTTCTAAGTCGGTTCTTTCAAATTAATTCAATATTAACCTACTCCAACAATAATCTATCGGCCAGACACGCTTATCATCCAATTTATCAAGCCGTAGGTACATATCTTATGACTACACGAATGTTATTTCATTAATCATCGAGTGATAGGCGCCTATTGATGCTTTTTACATGTCTGGCTTCAGTTTTATACTCGATTTCCTTGAATGATAATAGTCAGGTTTATAGGTTTATTGGGGCAGACTGGCAAGTCATGTTTGCTGTTGAACTTAGTTAAGATAAGGTTTTGAGGAAGAACAAAATGACAAACGCGTTCACGACCATTAACGCTTGTGGGGTAGCCAGAGGTTCAGGTTTCTGTCTCCGCAATGGCGAAGGTAGCAATTCTATGGATAATTTCTATGACCAGATAGTCAGTACTCTATGTGACATTAAAACATTTTGTGACTAATTTTTAAGGTACGTATTAGGTTTAATGTACTCTATTGATCTACGGGTTAGCAACTTCTCACTAATATTTCATATGATTTGCCTTTACAACCCAAATAGCTATAGTGGTTTAAACTAAAATGCATACATCTACATTCACGTCACCTAATCCCTTTCAGGGTGGAAAGAACTCATTTTTTAGCATGAATATTACCCTTATAATATTACTAAAGTACTCGGGGAGATATTGATTGAGATTCTCCGAACATTGACAGACTATGACCTGTCCTCAAAAGGTGTAGGTCGGGTTAAGTTAGTTTGAATGATCGGTATATTGATCTGTAATGATCATATACTCGGTATATGTTTTTAGTTTAAATGATAACCATCAGATGCACAACGTGATGATATATGGCCTTCCAAAACTCATCCTTTGTTTTTACCAGACAGCAGCCAAGTTGATAAGGTAAGCCTTATCGCTACAAAGTAACCCTTATCTATTCCGAGAAATAAGCAGGTTTTATTAAGATATTTTCTCTTACTGAAGCACTAATATAGATTGCAATTACACTTTCAGTATTCATGATATTTTTTCATTTTATTGAAGAACAGCAAAAGGTTCCTAACAACCTCATGAATATAATTATTAGGGTTGCGATGTCATAATTGATTATTGCTTGTTGCTAGCCCATCGCCCAATAGATAATATCCACCCTAGACTCTACGTACGACATGCCTAGAAGACTATCACAGGACAAATATTCAGGACAAGTAACCTAGGAGATATCTATGAGGTTCTGTCTATCCCGGGGATTAGAGGGTGTGTATGAATATATAATTATAATATGTAAGAACATCGATTTCAGTATTCAGTCTCTAACATGACTTTTATATAATGACATTGACACAATACATTTAATATCTTGTTTATACGCTCGTATTCATCGATGAAAAGAATAATGATGTTGATTAATCATATCTTTTTACTTCAGGAAATCATGGAGCGAAACAAATTAATATAGCAAGATTAATGCATGACAAATTGATTAATTGTTATGTTATTTCCTAGCTCATGACAATAGAATGCCATTTTTTATATGATATCTTTGTAGTGTATGTACGCGTCGCGTGAAATACACTACATACTGATACTGTCATATCCGATATTGATAATTATCGATCTAATGTGTGATGTGATATAATAAAGAAATTATTATGTTAAACATTTCAATTATACTTTAACTTGGACACTGATTATGTTTTTGATATCAAAACATAATGAAGAACGAGATGATCGTACGAGAAAAATTACTGAATAATTTGAATTTAACTCTTAATGATTGTAACGTATTAACTCTTAATAATTCTTAATATGATGTACCATCAAAAATTTAATAAATACGAGTAAAACAACAAAATAGTTATTTCTATAAAAAGTATCCTTGCATTTCTTTATTTAAAAACCCGCTCCGACTGCAAAGGCAAAGAATCTTCCCAACTACAGCCAGAGGTGCAATTTCCAGCCGGTTACCATCAAATAGCGAGGGCTAGACTAACCGGATTCTCATACATCAACACCCAACGCTCCGAGCCAGTCTGCAAGTTTCTGTAGTTTGATAAATAATTGCGACTGACTACGGAGCTCGCTGTCTGACTGCAGCTTTATAAAGGTTATCTTATACGTACATTCAGGTATTATAACAGACCAAATATTATTGGTTTAAAAGGACCTCTTGTCACGTTGGAGAACGTTATTTAGAAATATGGGTAGGGTTAAAATACGTATGAGAAATGCATGAGAGTACAGCTGGGCTTACACTCGACCAGATGTAACTTCTAAAGTAAAAAGGTCGAGTTCATCCCAAAAAATGACGCGGTACGAATCAATAATGAATAAACACGTAAATGAATCTATTGGTGATGGTGCTATGAAGCTATAATTAATCGCGACTTTCGCTGGAGACCAATAAATTCATTCCAAAATACTATTTTAGGATATTATCTTAAGGCTGTCACTTGTTTATTCAATCACAAATTTTACTTTTGTATTCTTAATTACTCATATCTTTCATAAATGTTAACTCATTCGATTTAAATTATGCAAAGCCACGGTTATATTTATGTTTATGAATAAAATACTTCAATATCAAAATAGGGATGGTATTACTGATAAAAGAATTAAGCAAGAAAAATACCAAAATTAAACCCAAGCCTTATAAACCAAAAATTGCATTAACAAAATTGCAATCACCAAAACAAAAACAAAATCCCGCCTTTTATTTTTTATTCGGCTCGGCACCATCGACAAAGCAATTTTATGAGCAAGGAGTAGCCTCACAAAAGAGTTTCGAATGCACTTTGCCAGTGCAAGGCTCGGCATGCATCGCGGGGTGCGGGGGACGGGGCCGTCTAGACGGGTCACAGACGGACGGAGGCTGTGTTTATGCCGCACACACACTCGCGCAGCCCGGCCAGACAGCTCCGGTTGGTTTTTGCTGTGCCTTTTTTAGATGCGCCTTCTGTAGTGTAAAGTAACCTTTAGTGTCTATGCTTTATTTTGATACAGGTTTTAAGATTAATCTTTGTAATGCATGTAATTTTTAGGATGTGTTCTGTATGTAATTATTAATGCTTGTGCTATGTTATTTTCGTAACTGTTAATATAACTCATTATATTACACAAAAAACCAATTAGATCTCATCAGAATATTTATTAGTTTACCTATTTTCATTTAGTGTTATTGATTTCTGACCCACTATCATTCCGTAAATATATAAATAAGATAAAACAATTCCCTACCAATTTTTGTCGCCATTTCTTTCAAAATGGCTGCCAATTTATGGTCCTTGTTAAAAACAGTAGATCAGTGTTGCCAGCCTGTCCGAACACGGTGCAACGCTCGGTCGGCACACACACATAAAGAATGCACTTCGCCCGACCTCTAGAGGCAGACGAATTTCCAACGGGCTCCACACGGTAGCCGCTGCATCGAGTCACCGATGCATTTTGAATCGAGTGGGCGAATCGATGTAGTGATGGAAATACGTCAATAGACAATATTTATTTGGAGTGTATAGTTGTATATTTGTCTATGATTGCTGTAATTTTAACAATTAATAACTTAAAAACATAATATGTAAAATATACTAACTTGAAAACATATGATAAAATGTAACAGTATAAATAATTTAGTTTCGTTTGAACACTGTTTTTCATTCGGTCATCGAATAAACAATGTTAACTATGATGAGACATTTACCTTTTGGTGTTGGTAAAGTCTAAAGTACAGTAAAGAAGATTTCTTCTGATAGGTAGGTTAATAGTCTGTACCTGTGAATTAGAATGGACTAATACTAAAACTTATTCAATTCATTGCATATAATCTCTGATCGGAGACGTAACGTTGGTGTAAAAATCAACTTAATTAAATTTATTATTCAAGTCAGGATGAGGATAAAACATGAAGAGTTGCCATTTCATCACCCAACTAACTTTATTCACTTCTTCTGTGAAGCCGACCAGAAACTCAGAACTCTATGGCAAAAAACAATTATAATACTTACATTGTACATACATTTAAATCAGTACATACATTATCTAAAAGAGATCTGTTGAGTGATAACACAGTCTTTTGTTTCATCTCGCCATATTTAATTATTCTTTTACCGCGCGTAATGGCTTTGTGTTATTATTTTAATTACTCATTCGAATTTTGTCTGTAACTTCGATAAAGTTTTACATGAGTGAGGAAATTTCCGTAAAGTACATATACCAACGTAAGTTTTTAGCATTCTTCTCTCGAAAAATTAACATTGCTATTCAGAGGGGAATAATATCAGTGTCTTGGGAATCTTACCACCCTCTGACAGCGATGACTACAAAGGCATTTTCTATATAATTTAGTTTTAATTTGTTTTGTTTTTTTTATATACACATTTTTTAACCAAGTATCACAACTTGATTCCCTTTCATGGTAGTCAGAGGTTAAGAGACAACTACAAACGATTATAATAATGATGTATAGCTAATCAATACCTATTTCTTACCAGACAGTCTGCATCCAACGTGATAGGTGATAAGCAATTATCTTGGACAGACATTGTCTGTTACCTATTTCAAGAAATAAGCAGATTTTTCCACTGTATAACATACTTTGAAATGTTTTAGATATACCTAAATACATCAAACATATACGTTCACGTCCGTTAATCTCTTTTAGGGTTGATAGAACCTTGGAGACACGAAAATATATCCTTGGTCACTTATTAGCACATGAAACATTAGTGGCAAGTTGCTAGCCTATCGCTCAATAGATTCCTTACACCTCTTCTGCCTTAGT
This sequence comes from Leucoptera coffeella, assembly GCA_030578115.1. Taxonomy (NCBI): domain Eukaryota; kingdom Metazoa; phylum Arthropoda; class Insecta; order Lepidoptera; family Lyonetiidae; genus Leucoptera; species Leucoptera coffeella. The sequence goes on along the minus strand of JAMBLF010000934.1, from coordinate 122,523 downwards.
CACCTCCTACGACATGCCGGAAAGAACAGCAGCTAAATAGCGTTTTAAAGTCTGTGTACATATAAGTTGTATTATGTCTTCGTGTGTCTTGTAGTTGTAATATAAATTACTTATGACCATTATTGTACCTACGACTAGCAAAAAAACTAAAATCAGCGACCATAGAGTGAGTGAGTGACTCTCTTAATGAGATAATTTCGTCTGGCGGATTCATTGTCACCGTGATATGGATGTAGGTCAGCATAATGTCATAAAGTGACATTCAGAATCATGCGGCTGACCTTTGAGGAGTTAGTCATGGTTTCCACAATATACGGGTTTCATACATATTCATGTTATTCTGACATATTGCGCAAAAAGTTTGGTCTAATTTTGGTCTTTTTGGAAGATGTTCTTGCTTACTTGTTCTTGAAAGTTTTTAAAACTAAAGTTTATTTAACTAAACGGTGGTAGTTTTTGCTTCAAAAGCGAACCATTTTTAACATATATGATAGGACATATCAACAGCTTCTCGAAGTTGCCTGATTAACTGATACATTTATATAGAGTACACATCGTTTTTTGCAGTATAGCACCGTATCTCATAACCATGCAAATCCTCAGAAAATGCATTTAATTCATCCACATACGAATGTCTCAAGAATCTATCACAGGACTCATTTTGACATGCTAGAATTAAACCTGTAGATTCCTAACAAAGTATATAAGTAGCGAAACGACTACAAAACAAAATGGCATAGGAATAATCTATCATAATTCGCATTAGACAATGAGATTTGATTTTCAAATGCACACTTTTTTCTCGACGCCATTACGGTATTCTCTAACGGAAACGCGCGAAAGTCTTTCCGTTCCTTTCTCCCGAACAATCATTATTCATTCACAAATACATAGATTGAATCCGAGAAATGGATCGAAAGTCGTATTCGGTAACGCGTGAACGCAATTGATTGTGTTTACCCACCCTGCGGAACAGCATACAGACTAGTAAAAGTGAACCACCACACGTTTGGTCACGCTACACACTTTTGCGTTTAACGTAACGTTATTTGTGATTTTGTCCTAAGAAGAGCTATAATCTTAAGTTATATGAGCCTTTTGAATTAAATCCACACAATTGGAAACTGAGTTGGTTTATCAAATGGCTATTTTTCGCCACTCTTTGGCTAATTTTATTATATATAAACTTACGCGATAAGTCCCGATAATTATTAATCATGAGTATAAATCGCGAATCTCTTAAAACTAAAACTATAAATATATGCTAATCCTCTCCTCACACCTTTTCTAGACAACAAATATCTATTATCATATTAATACACGTATGCACGGTTCACTTTATCCCTAACATGTATCATTCAAATTGTTACCACAACCCATAACAAAGTCCAATAAACGGATTCCTTAAAAATAGATCACCCAAAGATTATGAATACCGACGTTTTTTTATTAATTTAAATCAATAATAGTTCTGAGACAATGTAAGCCAAGATTTATTCTCAAGATGTCTCGTCTAATTGTGATAAGGGACTTCGCAACGACTGACGCAGGCGACCCCCCGATAACTCCTGAGAGATTCCATACAAGACAGAGGTACGTTCTTAGTGCAAATGTACTTAGGATATACTTTAAAAGGTATGGTACCGTATCTTTAACGTCCTACCTTTAAAAGTGACTTAAAAATGGAAGGGAACGATACAGGGATTTAAGACGTGATTACGTTAAAGTAAAGGAAATATTATTAAACCTTTAATTCGGTAGATCTGTTGTTGTCACATACATATATAATTATAACTTCAACTCCTTTAATGCCTATAATGCACACTGTCCATTAATCCTACGACAGCTTGTTAGCATTCTTTTTACGTCCCAGTCTACCACTGGACAAGGTAATGATATGTACCTTAAGATTATAGTACCTTCTTCCTGCTTTAAATTAATCTTAAAGTGATACTGACGTATCACATAATCACACAAGACGTGATATATCTTTACCAATTGAAATACTATCGTTATATTTTAATAATTTCGTGCAAGGGTAAGCTACAGTCGATCGAAATATTATCCGGATACCAAAACGTAAAATATAAAGCAACGAATGCGTAAAACTCATCTATGAAGTAATTTCTTAAATTGTAATGGCTCTGGCAGACAAAATATCACGGTCACCATTGTTTATTTGGTTCTGTCTGGATAAAAATAAAGTTCCTAGGCTCTGATTCGGCAGAGCTGTTGTTGACACCTATTTAGCGCTATAATTAGTAATAGTTTGACGACCTCCGTGGCGCGATTGGTTAACCACCTGAACGCTAATCGTGAGGTCCCGGGTTAGATTCCCAGTGGAGGCAGAGGTAATAACTACGCTTATCTTCAGCTTTCCAGTCTGAGAAGTCATCGTTTCTCAACGGTGAAAGACAAAACCTAGAAAAATATTCTTGGTAAATTTTACCAAACTATCGGCGCGGTGGCATTTCTATTCAATATTAGTGATAGCCTATATCCCAATTGATCCCATTTACCCTTAGTGCCTTGGTCGCCTCCTACGACATACCGGGAAGAACGGCAGCTAGTTAGTACTTTTTTACGTCCCAGCTAGCACGGGACGGAGTAGGTAGCTAGTTAATATTTTATTTACGTCTCAGACTAGCTTGAGAAATAATTAGACGCATGCTATAACGTCAATAAACCCGTTACTACGTAAAACTACGTACGAACACCTTTGGCCCTTGTTTGCACCGCGTGAAAATTACCACTACAACCAGTTCCTTGCCCAAAATGTATTCAATACGACGCAAATTATAAATAATTTATAAATTAATTACCATAGCGAACTCGTGAATAATTTTATTATCATGCTGATCATTTCACATTGTCAGTCACAAGTTGTTCTTGCTATCCGAATGTGACCTTTGAAAACAATGAATGTTGAAAAATCGTTGACACGGCTCGACAAGTCTCAAATGCAGATCGTCTCGAGATTATTCAATGATGCCCTTTACTGGCAACGAAAACTCTTAAAAACTTAATTGCACACTCGCCTTTTTTTTTAAATGAATAATTTTTGGCATATATATAAGTAAAATAAACGCACATCAAAAATGTAGCTAAACGTACAGCGAAAATTAGTTTTGGATCGGGACTATATTATTTTGGTATACAGTTCAAATATTAGTATTTTAAAGAGTTTTTTTATATTTTGATGTTCGTTTAAATACGAGCATTTATACCTTAGCCTATAGCCTTTCGACATGCTGATTAAAATTGTTCATGATTACATAGAAAGTTCGTAAATTATGATTTCACTCTTCAGCCTGATCAATCCTGTCGTTCAAGTGTCTACTAAAGTCTTTCAGTCCCTTTCGTAGTGGACAGAACTACGGACATAACATCATCTTCGTTTCTTTTAGCATTCACCATTAGGCTTATGATGGCATTCATAAATTTAATTCATTAGGTTAAACCTGTAATGATCGATGTATGTGGAAGAAATAAATAAATAAATAAATATAAAATGTTCTTGACAGCTTGCAGACACTTGCGCGATCGATGCAACTATTTTCGATAAGCAACTTATTAAATTTAATTAAATAAAGCAGCAAAGTTATCTTTATTAATCTCACGTTCAGCCTTCATCGTATGAGATGAAAGAAACATCGTGTTCCTTTGTCTCGACTGTCCAGTGATAACACGCCTTTGTATCAAACTTCAAAGGGTGATAACGTTCTCTTGTTCCGAAATACTAAGGTTCAAAGGTCTTTTTATGCTTCGTTTATAAGTAAGGATTGGATCAAGTCAATATATACATATATGTATATAAGTATTGAGAATATCCTGAAACAACTGAATTTCAATTCTTGCTTATAGCTTTTTTTAAAGTCGCGTTTGTGATATAAACATAGATCTTTAAACATATAATGCATCGGAAAAAATAGAGAGAAAATACGATTCCTGATTTTCCACCTTTTCTATGTTGATGTTGGAGTGACCTTAATTCACCACGAAGATATATTGAAAATTTTCCTACAACTACTGTAATTTATTATGTTTAGCTTCTCACTGCTAGAAAGGTTAGTTCATTATGTATATGTCTTGCAAGGGTATTAGTATATCAACATAGGTTATTTCAATATGTTTTAAGTCTTACTTTTCAATAGAAACCTCACATACATATATCTTAGAAGTGCATTTCCATTTTGAATGCCGCCTTTATTGCTCTATATGTAATTGCATAGAATGTTATATCAGAGGGAGGTAGTCCCGAATTATTTGAAGGTCGAAAGGTGGGACATCTTTTGTCTGCGAATTCGAAAACAAAATTTAATCCTGCTGCCTACGAACATGCACCCGTGTTGCTACAGACAAATTTAATCCAACCACGTCGCTATTCTGACTGAAAACTGAACTTAACGACAAGAGAAACAATTTTGTATGATTATAGTTTTAAGAGATTCGCGATTTATACTCATGATTAATTAAGTCTGCCCGTGACCATGGCTACTGCAACGTAGCCGAAACGTCAGGTTAATAAAGGTAATTTTATTATATAAAAACTTACGCGATAAGTCCCGTTAATTATTAATCATGAATTTTGCATGAGTATATGAAGAGGAGGTAATAAAATAAACAGAAAAGTTGGAGCTTAAAAACTGCGATGAATAGCAGAGATTAAGTTTTCTTTTTATTTTGTAATACAATGTTGGTAGTACTTCACTTAATATCAATACAAGACTCACTTTTACATACGACAGATAGATAGCAGGATGGAGATTTATAAATTGTGAAAATAGTGTTCTGGGGTAATATAATTTTTGCCTTTGTATTAAAATATGTATTGGAATTGAAATTAGATTAGGATAAAGATAATAATACTTCAGATAATTATTATAATAAGAACATATACAGATAAAAATCTAATCATTCTTCTCAAGCCAGGGTACACAACGTGAAGAATAGAAGAGCATGTATGAGAAAGTTAATGGGTGTGAGTGAAGCAAGATAGACTTGTGAGGATTGTTTCAGGTGGCGACCGATAGTTTCTGCCAATCCTCTTAGGGACGTAGAGACGTGAGTTTATGTACATCTGTATACTTCAGAATGTGCATACTCAATTCAGGTCATATCGAAAATGAAGACTCTGTAGCATTCATACAGCAATCTTGGTATGATTAATATAATCGTTAGTATATACAACATTTGGGCATGAGTATATATTCCTTTAATACTCGTAGTAAAGATGCGGTGAAACCTTTTCTCAGTGAGAGTAATATGCCCAAGCTATAATAGTCATAATAATAATTAGCATATTACTCGTAATACACTAATTCTTAGTAAGATTATTTAAGAAATATTTTCTTGTATTCTATATACATAATGGCAATTATAGTGTGCGCTTATTTTATCAACAACGACACTGAAAAGTAGAAGAAAACCTTATTTCTTAACGCTACCTCCATCAAAACTCGAACCCTGCAATCGCAATAAAGGATCAAGTAGTTAACCGTTATAGTTAACATTGTATATTGTATTCGTACCTGTAAACAGATACTTTTATCATTGAAACTCGTAACTCATTCATCTGAGAAGAAACCTTTTTCAGACACAAGAATTACTTGCTTGATATAAATTGTATTATATCTTTATGTATATTGTAGTTGTAAAATAAACTATTCATTATTTATTTATTATTATTACAAATTCCTTCATAATTCTTTAGAGATGGGCTTTCAAGCCGCTGACTACCAGACCATAATAAAAACGGGAAGGTGTCAACACAAGTCGAGAAGCGTATGTGTTATTATTAAAGAGTCCAGAATCAACCCGTGCGCCCGTGTTTGCATGGCGGGTCACAGAATGCATTGAATTGCATATTTCGTAGCCAGGTACGTTTGAAGGTGGGTGCACTTTGGTGCAGTGACCTGGACATCCCCCCAACCCCACTCTGGATTGGCATCCCGACTACAACCTTTGAAAAGATAAACTAATAAACTGCAAGGGGTGTTAAAGACAATTTAATTCAAATAAATCCATTGCTGGTTTAGTCTTGAATAGAATGCAACCAGTCGTGTGTCGTAAAATGGGAATCGCTGATATATTTCAGCAGGACTAAAGTTTATAAGGTTTAAGTGATAAGGATTCAAGGCATACAAACTAAAGTTTATATGGTATAAGTGACCCAGGTATCTTTAAGCCCATAGCTGCTATACGACGAAAGATATTGTGAGATAGTCAGAGTCTTCAGTCAGGGTCGCACGTTTATCAACTCTGTTGCAACAAAGTAGTTAATTTATGACTACATCGAACGCACGTTGCACCAAATAGTCAGTGACGACGTGACAGGTGGCGATTTATGTCACCGTGTAAGAATGATGACTATTGTTGAATAATAGGCTTGTTTCTTTGCAATGTTTTCGCTTATCGAAGAAGTAATGGAATTTACAATTATATTGCAAAAGTTACAAAAAAATGCAGATTTGAATCGATAGCTTCTGCTCCATCATTGACTAAACCCAGAATATCTATTTAGAATCAAAGTCAAACGTTTTTACGACTATTAACCCTTGCGGGGTAGTCAGAGATTCAGGTGTCGATCTCCGCAATCGCGAAGGTTGTATTTCTATGCCCACCTCAAACCCACGTGTTTCCCAGATAGTCAGTACTTAATGTAACAGGTGGTAAGCCGTGTCGCTATTTACAAGCACTGACTATTACCTGTTCGGGGAACAAGTAGGGTTCCTCACGATGTTTTCCCACACCGTAATTCCTTTTTTACCTATTTGGAATCCTTTCTGTATCCAAGCCACATTAATTTCATCATTCTATCTACGTACGTAAGAGTTACCACAACACTATTGTGACGCTTGGGTTTCCTATTGGAATACTCATTGGCATGATTGAAAACTTTCGCATGCTCGGCTGACGAAGTCGGAAGGAAATATCTGTTTCTCTGAATGGCGTGACACCTGTCAAATTGATTATCTGGTGAAAAGTGAGGTAGACGTTGTCATACACCACTAGATCCATAATTAAACATCTTGCATAATAGACAGACGCATTCGACGTTTTTATTGGGTGAGAGGAGAGGTATGGATATCGCTAATAGGTAATATGTTTTTCAAGATTATGCATCATTAGGACACTTAAAAAGCTATTATATTGTGCAGTTAAGATTCGATTTACATTTTAACTAATGACTGGCCACCATTAAACAATAATAATGAAAATATGTAGTAATAGGTATGTATCTATAAAACATTTAAGAGGCCTCTCCAAAAACCTGTAGCGGGTCAGTGAATCGGCAATCACCCTATTAATTCACGGGAGATTAGCGATTGATTATTCAGTTGAGTGAAAATCTCTCAACCCTATGAGATAAATGTGAAGTAGTAGGAAACAAACATCTGATTCATGAGTCTCATCATGAGTCATGACTCATAATTCGAAATCAAAGATTTTTTCCGAATACCCAAAATATTTTTTCCCCTATACGAGTAGCTTTACGACATGGATTCGTGATAATGGATAATTACTGGTACGAAATATTTGACGCACATATGATATGTTTTCATAGTAATGATATATTTGCAAAAGCACATTGCCTAAATTGAAGAGTTGGTCGCTATAGAAATCGTCAGTATTTGGTAAGGCCCTGCGTACTCGGTCACTCATGATCTTCAGTTAGAGCAGTGGCTCGTTGAACAGAGAGGAGTGCCACCGCCCAACAGATACGCTTGTCCCGAAGGGCCACGAGCCTATTCCACCGTAGCTGTGAGTACAAACAGATGCCAGGGCGCGAGCCAATGCGTGTAAACCAGTTCAGTGGCAAAATTCCTGAGGAGTTTGAGCGAGAGTTCAACATAATGTCAAACACCTATTTATATCAAAAATAATTTTCGGTCTAAAAATACGGGTGCATAAGAATCGAGCGTCGCGAGCGCTGCGCTGCAGACGCAGAGTGCAACCGGAGCGACATTGTGCGATGCGCGGCCGCTATTTGTATCGGCGGCGGCGCAGGTGGCGACTCGCGCGGCGGGCGGAGGGCGGGCGGCTCCCGAAATAGGCGCGGCAGGGCGGCCCCGCCGGCAGTCACAGCGCGTGCGCTTCCCGTCGCAGGCGCGAGTCGCGGAGTCGCGTGCGCCAGAGGAATCGCGTGGGCGCGCGCTGGCCGCCGTGCCCCGCTGGTGGTGCGTGGCGCTGCTGCCCGTGCTCGCGCTGAGCGCGGCCCAGCCGCCGCCCTCCCCGCCGCCTGCCCGCCATGCGCCGCCGGAGCCTTCGCCGCTCGACGGTTAGTGCCTCCCTCCCGCAGTGCCAGTGTCCGCGCCATGCGCCGTGCAGCTGCCCAGCCGTCTGCCGCCAAATCGATGCTCTCGGCTGGGGCTGCCGGGCTCGCTCATTGAAACGGTCCTCAACTGGGCCGCTATTGTTATGTAATAATATTCCAATTATTTCGCTTAGCGTACGGCCCATTTTATGGATTGTATTACTGTCTGGCTTCGGTATGTATGAATGTGTGCGTGGTGTCATTCGCCACTGACAGATGCTAACATTGCGAGTGAGCTGTGTGTAGCGCAACTACACTCATCAGGTTGACGATTATCAGCGGCCGACCTCTCGCTGCGTTTGTCACCCATACAACGCTTCATTGTTTGCTTGCGTATGACAGAACAAGCGGAATTGGCGACACAATCGCCACTTATCGCCTCAACGCATTTTATATCAGTCGAATGGGTCAATACAAAATAATACATATTCATTCACGAACTAATGTGTACTTATAGGGTTACCCACAGATACACTCACTATTTCCCAAGCTGCTGTACCTCTCACAGATAGCGTGTGCTTATTGACGAAATCAGAGGATTACATTTCGATTCTGGTTAAAACATTCTATACAAAAATATCTACGTACATTCGTATATCTACTTGATCTGCTCGTAGTGTGTGCGTCCCCATCGGCGCTTTGGCTGTCACGTTGAGTTGATAAATTCGCTAGGTGAAATGAGGCAAATATTGGCTCATGGAATGGTTCATCGTATTCAGTTTTTTATTAGCTTTACTATTCTAGAATGGCACGTGGATAAGTCCAGCGTGAAATAGCTATCAGACATAATTAACATTTTGTTTAAGAAATGTGCATAAGCGTTACATCTTTTTGGTATTTTTATGCAAGTAGAGATATTTTGAGACGATGAAAACAATAATACAACATAAAATTTTAAACTGAAAACTATAATACTCCTTTCATTTTAGAGATCATATTCTTGATCACATGCATAAGCTATGAACTTATTATCATAATATAAACTAGTAACATTGAATTACGGCTTCGGTTGATATCTAAATTTCTATTATATGCATACAAAGTAATGGTGAAAAGGTTGAAATCTAGAATTATGTTGTTGTCACATCAAAATATACAATACTAATTGAACAAAAAATAGCAACAATAGCTATTAACGATATAGATTTTTCGTCTTACATTGAAGTAGCGTATTATATAAATTAATTAACTTGTTGTTGATGACCAACGTCTTAGCTACAGGCCTTCACAGCACTCATAATGTCTAAGAAATAAAGAAATAAAATAATTCATTCAAACATATATGTAACACATTGTTAAAACACCTTACTTGATATGAATCGTAAACTACTGAAAATTTTCGCAAGTAGTCAAAAAATATTTTTATCTTGTAAAAATTCTTTTCTGAGATCTAGTGTCATATTCTTAAATCTGTGCTAAAAGTAAATTCTGTTGTAAATTTTGCCTATCAAATAAGTTTTCCTTACAAAGACACTCTTTGTAATACCTTTTTCGTCGTAATTTATAAAGTTACAAAGTAGATATAACACATCTGGTTTAGACTCAGCAGTAGTATATGAATGGGTTGCTACGCTGTTCATGAAAACAGTACATGCTTCACTTCTCTTTCGCACTATTAGTCGATAATGCTTCCATGGAATTTATACCCAGACGTAGGAAGCTTTTGTATTAATTTGTCATTTACTACGTTGGTAAATTTCTACATAGAACTAGTCTTAATAACGTGATTAAACGATTAATGAACTTCCTGAAATATTTTTCCAGCTAATGTGACCGATGTACAGTGACTATCTACAGGTTATAATCCCGAAGTTCTGTCTAACTCTTTCAGGATTATTTGTTGAATGTCTAAGCATGTTAATCTAAACAGTCTTTGTGTTTAAAATTAAGTCTAAAAAGACCTAATATTGTCTGTATAAAACTTAACATCTGGTGACCAACGGACAGTAAAGAAATCAGTTATACAAACTTTCATGTGTTTCGTGTACTATTTAACCTCTTAAACCATTGATCAACTATAAACACTCTCAGTTTCTAACAAAACCATCCACTTACTTTCTTTTAACAAACCAAACCAAGAATCTGATCTTCCCGATTCCTGCAAATAACCTATCCCATTCACGCACGCCCATAATTTCCATTAAGGCTCGAATGTAATCAACCCCGATCCGTGACTGAGGGAGGGGGCAAGGAACAAATTCCTGTTCCTAGGCAGAGGCGAGGTTACGAAACAGGGAGGTTTGTTATGGCGGCGGCAGGCGCGTGTATCTGCCGGCCTTGAGACGAGTTCAGTGGCCGCCCAGCGAGCGACTGAAGCCTAACTTACACTTCGTTTAGTCATGACTCAGTAGCGCTTATGCAAATAATGTCGAACGTAATTGGACGCGGATTTACATATGTGCCACGCTTGGTTGGAGTGCTGATTGGCGGACAATTCGGTTCTAGGGACTTGTAGATTCATAGCACACTTTTATAAGTACTCTTCGGTTCCTATGGATCAATGGATACGGGTCAATAGAATCATACGAGCTACGCAACTCTGGTATATTAGGAGAACGACTACGTACGTATGAATGTAATGTAAGGGTTTATAGTCTGTCCAATGCTTAAATGAATATGTTTGAGGTTCTTACCACCAAATTGGGTTTTAAGGCGTGAAGTAAGTGAATGATTTACAATCATTGTGCAAAAAAAATTAATAGACATGTGAAATAATAAGCTAATACGATCAAGTACCACGCAGATGGTGTTTTAGGGCGTTTAGTTTAAGATAACTCACACTCTACTTAGATGTGTGTAAACTGACTATGCGTAATATCAGGCACCTACTATCTTCGTAACATCGGTTATTACTTATGTAGAAGGCTGTGCCACTGAATTACGCCTATAACATTGTTTTCAACTCTCTTTGTCGAAGCCAGACAAAGGAAAAGAGGAAATTCTTTGTTCATGTGATCGATATGCGGTGTAATAATCCTAAGTGAGATATTTTCTTGTTTATGCCTCGGCTGTTAAACTTTTTTACGATAATCTCGGCGGCCTTTGTTAGGTTTATAATACGATCAATACTCTCAACGCTGTTTCTAAGGGAAATAAAGACGGTTGTCCTGGGCCATTCGATTCAGATTAACCTCGATATTTTCTTTGGTGTTTTCCAACAGACATCTTTTCGAATCACTCTGTTTGCTCGGTCAGGATAAGCCGTTGAAATCATGCTCATTTCATTTCTTTCTTGTTGGGAACTCTTTTATTAATAAAACTGAAAGTCAACTTTAGAATCCTAGTCTATACCCTGAACTTACGCTTTAATCATTATTTATGGTTTCATAATTAACGCCATTCTACCAAACATAAATTAAATAATAAAAACAAAAAAATATGGTATACAACGAGCATCGAGTAATAAAATATAAACATATTTAAAAAAATACATTGAGTCTCTGATAGTAACAAGAAATTCTCATTTAAAACAATCTAATTGCATTGTAAGATCTAATAATCTGATATAATCTTACGATAGACGCAAAGAAACTTTGAAGCACTTCGTCAAAATCAAATCACACATGTTCGTGTGGCCATGAATATAATCTGCTATAGGTTATGACGTGAGGAACTAATACAAAGATTTCCTTTCAAGAATTAGCCACGGGTGGCTTCACGGTTTTCACTAACCTTGTTTATCTTGTAGTAGGTATTGATTGCTTTAAATCCACGTGTAATGAAGTTTGGAACTACCTGATTTGCGTTTGTTTTGAACAGAACATTTTGCACTAGTCTTGAGGAAACTTATAAATTTTTTGAGACTTATAAGTTAGGGAATGATGTATGGTTCGATTATATGAAGATTAGTATAGCTAACTAATATATGTTACTTTGCCTCTTATCTTTGATCCCAAGTTATATGTAAGTCTTAACTGGGTAAGTTTATTATGTTGTTTCGCACTAGAAATTTATACATTATCCTCGCGTGGAATCACCGCAATATCCATTGTAACTACATTCTGTCCTGTAAACTAGACCCCATTTAACTATTTTATGCATTTAGTGGAATAAAATGAAGAATCCATTGCGTAGGGGTCTCCGTAATACGACGTCCATCAAACAAATAGATACTCCATAAGGGTAACATTTAAATTAAAATGCTTACGACCTACGAGTGTATATGCGGAGGTGTTTGAATATATTGGGCAATGGTGGAATAGGATCTATTTTATCTATCCCGAGATACAGTTGTTTTGATTGTCAACTGGCCTTCCCATCAAGTAATATTTGATTATCTCTATATTGATGATGATATTTATCAAAAGTTGATTTATTAGGGAAGTGCTTTGAAATACATACTCTCAGGTTTGGCATATAACTTATAGCTAAGGTACAAAGAGACAGAATGAGATTTAATAATACTTTGAATATTCTTCTGTAAAAAGAAGACGCTTTGGTTTTATGTTGTTATTCAGAATCGCTTTTGGTTGTATGTTGTGAAACAGAACCGTTTAGGTTTTGGATAGAAGTGTGCTTACCTATATATAGACTTTACTGCACTTTAGCAGCTAGTATAAAACGTTGAAGAGAACGTATTTACCTTATCTGTATTTGCTCGGAATGCGGTCATTATGCGACCTGACCATGCTTTATACCTAGAACTAAGAACATTGTACACAGCGAGGAAACCTTGAATAAAAATTAGCTCTACACAAAATAGTTTATGTTAATGAGCTACGGTTTCTATTTTATCATGATACTTGTAGCTTCACATGGGTTTGTTTTGTACGTTACATATGTAACTTTTTAAATTAGGGAAGCATAGGAACTTCATAATAATAAGATTAGTATGTTGTGAACAATAGGTGGATATGAAGGTTAATGTGATCGTATTAAAAGTTGTCTATTTATGTTAGACGTATTTAAAAACGTCTACATCCAACTAGATCGTATTTTAATAATTCAGTCTAATTTAATTGCTTTTTTTTTGTGTTAAGACATTTGTAATAGTTTTTTTTTATTCCACTCAATATATAGCCAAACATTACTAAGCATTCGTGTATTAGCTGTTACTATGTACCATAATGTTATACGTTTCATTAGATCTTTCCAGACAAAGGCACATTTAGTTCTTTCCGGCAATTCGAATAGAATTTACGCGGTTCCCTATTTCCTAGTACACATCCAGAAAACAATCTTATTGTTATCCATTTTGACATTACAGAGTTGAACAGGTGTGTTATTATTTCTTTGCAAAATTCGCTGTTGTCTTAGAGTTTTCGGCTTCAGCCAAGGTCGTTTGGAATGTGAATAAACTGGGTGTATTATTCACTAGCTCCACACAATGCGTATGTTAAATGCGGTTCACGTGCAAACAACGTACAAGTGTTCCTCCTGATAACAAGGTCGCTTATCAGCTCAATGCACTGGCGATATCGTCGGGTTGCGGGACTCGTCTCCGTTGTGACGGGAATGTGAGTTCGAACAATTGTAAAGAAAGTATTAATAGCAATTTAATATTCATAAGGACTAACGCTAGTATGTACTTAATGGATTAAAAATATATTTTGTAGCTCTTTGTACAGTACAGCATTGATAATGATCCTCGTATGTTAAGATACCTGATTTTAAAACCGATATTGCTGTAAGTCGTCCAGTTACTTAAGAATATTGTATTGATTTTTTCGTAATGTCTATGATGTGATAAGAAACATACATAGTTTTTCATTATATAAATGAAAAAGTAAACTTCAGATAGCCACAGATTTACCTATCACTAACATTAATCAATCCATGCTACAAATTCAACACAAAAAACTCATTTCAAAACGTGCTCAAAATTTTCCACCGCAATTCGTCTAGTCCAGACTAGGCGCAGAAATTGGACAATCACCGTAATACTGGGGCAATCGTTTCATTCCACCCAACAATGGCTGCAGCGTCACACGCCAACAAACTCAAAGATAACTCACACGCGCACAGCTGACTCATGTTTATTACTCATTTGGCCAGACACATGAGTAAATACTGGCGAGACTCAACGATTAACTTATCAATCATCGCCGTATTGATTCGCTATTGTGCGGCGCTATTAGATCCGATGCGAGAGACGGGCAGGTCGAATCTTAGTATCATCGGTCTATCGTTTAGTTGCTAGGATACAAAACCTATATATATCCCTTTTTTTTTAAATTTGGAAAGTCTAGGTCATAAAGGGAATTGGAGTACAAATATTGAAGAACGTAGACAATTTAAACGATATTATGAATACCTCAATGGGATCAGATATATGTACTATGTACTCACTATTTTATTTGATGGCCAGATACCATTGCAATATACTGCTGTTGGTACCTCAACCTCTGACCAGGAAGAGTGAGAACATATATACACTGAACCCTTGATCACCAAAACATGGATTACAGTCGCACATATTTGTGTGTAAATTTAACCATACAGATCAATTTAGACTTTCAAAGCCTTTTTCCTTAGCCGTGACACCGGACTAATTATTCAATGGAACGCCCTAAACCCTAAAATTATGCTAAAACCCCCAGTTAGGTATTTAGGTTGTCTAAAACAAAGGACAAAGGCCTAAGGCCGGGTGGTATAATGTCTGCCGTAGTGCGGATAGACGTAGCACATAATGGAACCGGGTGGAGGGTTCGAGGGTGCCAGAAGTAGGTCGCCAGGCCATCGCCCCGGCACGTGTATTCTGCTAAACGACTTGATTAGGTTCGGTTTTAGTTCAGATGCCGGGTATGGGTAATGTATGGATATGTAAGAGATCACTGTAGTCAAATATTTATGAGGAATCAGTTATTTACCTAATAATATAGGGATACCTGCCTCTGCTGCCAAAAATGCAGATGTAGGGAAATGTAATGCTTAGGAGCTATCTGGATTCAAACCATACTAGTATTTCTACGGGATTTTGTTGTCAGTTTTCATTTTGTCCTATCGTCCACGTTTGATCTTGAATTATCTACCTACTCATATAATTATACTCTACCTCTACTCACGTACTTTCATCCTTTTTGGGGTTGACTCTACCTCAGAGTGGTTATATCTCCTCTATCTTTTCTAACGGAGTTATGTCATTTAAGTGACCAAAGACCATAGCATTTTAAAGCTGTTGTCACTCAACCACAGACCACCTAAAACTTAAATATTATCCTGCAGAAGTAAAAAACATAATATATATGTTATAACAGTATAAATATAATATATTTTTTATTAATAAGCAGGTTGTGACCACTGAATCAGACCCACAATGCCATCTCGCCGCCTCCCCGCGTGGATCCTCCTTATAATGGCCGTATAGATCGGAACAAAGAGCGATTTTACTGTGACACCGTAATGGCAATTGTGCCAACTTAATGTACCTTCACATCGTATATCTTGCTCTGTGCCCCTTAGATAATCTGTGTTGCGTTGGGTAATACGGTTATCTAAGGTTCTGCGGTGAGGGTGAATGGCGGGAGTGACTGTATCCGCCTGGATAGGCAATAGGCCATTGACATATATTCTTTAATGTTGGGTGGAACATGAAACATAGGATTTGAAGGACAATTTAATAGAGGAAAACTCAAACCTCAGAATAGATAATAGTCAGGAAGTACAGATAGGCAGGTGCACTATCTGTGACTTTAACTAGGGCGTCTATTTATTGAAAAGAGAAAAAAAATAACTCTAGTTTTCATTGATTCTATACATGTTTGAATATTTTCGTTGGTATCAGCAAATAATACTCGAACATTAAATTAATAATTTTGTGATAGCACAGATCACAATTTTAGTGAATTTAAGACAACAGGTACATTAATTTTTAGAACGTTTGAAGGTGACAATTTTCAGTCTCTAACTAAGAATCTAGTAGTCAACCATGATTATAAATATATGAATATGTCGACATATGTATTATTATATACATATGTACATTCTCATCCTTCAATCCATTTCAAGATGGACAGAACCTTTGAAATGAAATCTCATATGGAACATTTGTGTTAGCTTGCTAGCTTTTGGCTCAATTCTAATTACCTCTATAGTCCCTTTGTCGCCTTCTACGACATGACTTGAAAAACGTCTGTTATCATTATTTCTACGTCTAGCACTATTATATAAACACAAGTACATGACGATACATTTTATTCTTTCCCTACGTCGGCTGCAAGCCCAGTATTAATCATGCCACGTCCACTAGTAGTGAGTAGTGGAAATGTTTATTTAAGAGTCGCGAGTACGCGATTGAGGTGCCGCAAATAGACGTCGAGTTGGTCGCCATGGCTATGAACGAGAGCCGTCTCAGAGCGCTGTTCGCTATCTTGTATATTTAGATGGCTGTGGAATGAAAATTACATGTTTTGGGTAGAATATATGGGAGAGCTGGACTGGTGGTTTGATAGAAGTAAGGCATGTTGAAGGGGTGATTAGGGAACGAGGGTTTTCGCAAAAAGAACGTTAAGTTAGTTGTCATAAGCATGAATATTTTTGTTATTCTATGATTAACAAAAATATTCATGCTTTTTATATGCTGTTTTATATGCTATTTTATATATAAGATGGCGGTGTTTACACTTAGAAGTAAAGGCTATTCTCAGTCTAAACGTTACCTTCCTGATTAAAATTCAGTAGAGTGTCACCGGTGACGAAAAGCCCTAATTAATAAGCGAGTGACTCACGCGTAACCAATTCTTTATTTTGGTTCTATAACAGTAAATAAAGCTGATTGCAGACACAATTACGATTCGACAACAGCGGCCAACTAAAGTTTCGCTCATCTAATTTATTGTAATGATTCCGATCGGATCCAGATTGCTTACATCTGCGATCGACTCGGGCCTATTCTGTGACTAAGATGGACGGCTACTCAACCTTTGAGACAGGCTATCCTCGATCATTATTACTTATAACCGGTAACTCAATTCAAGTAATCTAGATTTGTTAGTTAATGTACAATTAAAGTAAAGCGCTTCAAAGTTGTCAACTTCGAATTAATAATACACATATTTTAATAATGTATTTATTACATGTAACAACACTTGATTGATTGATACGCAAAACTGTATCATATATCGTTACTGTTAGAAAGTACCTGATAACAGTGAACTCTAGTGTTATTCCATACCATAAAAGAGCAACATTATGTAGTAAAGAAAAAGAAGAGCAACAGTGTGTAGTGTAACTACACACATGAACATTACATTTAATTCCCAACGTAGACATTGATCCCTAATCACAGATTTTTCCCAACACTAGCAAACTTTACCTTCAACGATACCTTAACATACATTTCGTCAATAATAACTAATTCCAATAGTCATTATGCATTACTTAGTACTACTTTTTAATGCTTAAATATCCGGAATAGTACTGCCGTGTTCTATCGCGTACAGAGCCCGAAATATCAGCGGAAAACACGACGAAAACAATAGAGCGAGCACCCTTCCCAATGGAACTAAATCGAAACCACAACACAACAGTCTACACATGTTAGGATTACATCCACACAGTTTTGGTCTTTTGGTCGGCACGCCAGTTTCAGATTGTCTGGGTATACACGAAAAAGAGAAGAAACTTGAGTCTTGGTAGGATTAGGAAGTGTTTTGTTTTGGTTTGGTTAGGAACCGCGGAAAATGTGAACTTAGGAAAAAAAATTCGATGTCATAGGATTCTTATTGTCAGTAATTGTATTAATTTTTTTATAGATTAATTTACATATACCTGTAATAATGACGTAAAGCATGCGGCTTGGACTTGTAATGACGTAAAGGTTTACCTGATCACTGATTTCACTTTAAATATTTTGACAGGTATAACACAAAGTTATTTATTACAAATATGTTTGACACATAATATATCTATTTTAATGTTTATATACTTGACTTTAAGGCAATCTAAATTAAATAAACTACTATATATGAATTGTATACCTTTTTTTAAACAATTAAAGTCCTATCAGTTGTCAACTCTTTGTAATGACAAATCAGCAATAACTGTCGATTAAAACTATAATTTAATAACTGCTTTATTAAATGAAAGTGATAATAAAATAAAAGTAACGGCACTAATTGAAAGCTTCTTGAATTTTACTACGTCAAGAATACATACAACATAGTATTTTACGACATTCCTAGCACATAACTCTACATCGACCCATTCACCTGAATAGATAATTTAAATCTACCTTAATGCCAAAGAGGATTAAGTTGTAATTTAATTATAGCATAAACTCGACATAAATATTTGCATTCATGACCCACATTACCGGTAACAAACCACGTTTATAAATAGCTGAACATTATTCAGATATTTTTACATCGGACATGTGAATTTATGTTACGTGACTGAATTATAATGGCACATTGTGTCCGTGAAATGAGTCTTTTGTATCTTTTCCGTGATTCAGAACATTTTTGAATGCACATGACCTAGACTTTCGTCTAGCCCTGGGAATATGAGCATAGTTAGTTATTCATTACTATTCTTAATATTATGTTTTGTTGTAACCATTTAAATTAACAGAAATATGCTTCACGAAGTAACCAAGTTCAAGTTAAGAAGAGACTTGCACGTTTTTCGATCTAGAAAAAATTGCAGTGCATTCCATGTTACGTTAACTGCTTGTTGTCGTGAAGGTTCTTTAATTCTGTTCATGTATTCCCTTTATCGATTCGCAAAATTCAGCCTACATGGAACACGAAGAACTGTTCAAAATTATTCGTAGTAGGTAGGAACTTAAAATAATAATATAGAAGAAAGCAACTTAGAGATTGCAACAAGTCACCGATATTCCTTAACAATATAATATGGATGCTGTATGATATTTTCTTCTGCTATCCATCTCATGCTAGTCTGTATTAAATTTTAACTGCCCATTATATTAAATACTGCCCATTGTATTTTAGGGACTAAACGGAATTTACTTGGTAATTTTCCTTGCTAACTGTTACCAATATTGCATATTCCTGTCACCATAACCTCTATAGCTATGCTAAATGACCTTTATAACACCTAATATTGAACCTGGAGGTTTTATTTACAGTTTTTAGTGTGAAAACAATAGCCATCTACGAAGCGACGCCATCTTTGTTCCAATGTTATTCTGTTCTAACGCAGCGTCCCTCCAACTATGTTGTGGTGCGGAGGATGTTTTGTTCGATTAGAGTGCAGCCGATCGAAATAACTGCGGTTATTTCTTGCCACACACAAACGGGCGGGAGTGTGACCTATTGCGAAAAGCGGCTAGGACCTAACCTGAAAGGAAATCTTATAATTACGTATACTTTCACGTGTGGTTATGAATATACGTATATTTTCACAGACCGTTACATAGTAATCTTTTGTTATTGTGGAATTATAAGGAGAAGGTTAGAGTGTCAAAAACGTTCCATATGACATCACAACCTCAATAATTATGCTTATAAGTGATATATGAGATTAGAACTACTGGGCAGCCATGTCACATGCACTGATTGTAAGTCTGATTCATAAGTAGGGTTTTACTACACCAAAACCACGAAGATGTGCCACACAGTTATTGAAAATTTAATTTTTTGACATGAATTAATCTATATTTTTATGACTAAATTGAAATCGAAGAGGCTTATACGTAATCTAAGATATAGTGGGGTGAGATAATGGGTGTGAGTACGTTTCAGGATTGTTCAAGGTGGCGATTGATAGTCTCTACCTATCGGAATAGGGAAGTAGAGACGTAATGTAAATAAGTAAATTTATACACTTTTTCTATACAAAACTTACCATTGACATTCTAAAGTGAGATGGTCCGTAGGTATTAGACATATTACAACTGCGTACTAAACTTTATCTCTATCCGTCGAAACTGGTTTCCCTTGACAAACATACGACGCAAGTTAAATAAAAGCTCTTTAAAACGTCCATTGCCTAAACGTAAATATAGAATAGTGTAGAGGAGAAAAAATCTAAAAATTGCCAGCGAAAAAAAGAATGTTCAATTCTTGTGTTGCCAAGGTGGAATATTATCCAGCTTTTGCGAACTCTTTACGTATATTTTAATTCCAATGAATTTTAGGGCTTTGGTGACGTGCAAGAATGACGTAACTCGTTTACTATAATTAAATTCGTGAAAATATTGTGCTTTCACAACCGTAGTGAAATTTGAATTTTATTTGTTTGTCTTTCGGCTGAAAGGTTGGAAGCCATAGTGTAATTAAAAGTTCTGAGTGGCACAGCTGTTGTAATCAACACTGCCTTTTATTGTGTTGTTTATTTTGCTTCGGCTATTTTTTGTTGTTCTATTTACCCTTTAGAGCAATTAGGTTAAAGAGATTATTCAATTACCTACTCTAATTTATTACTAATGTATCTAATTTATTGGAAAAATTTTATTGTTCAATAGATAAAGGGTATTTTTATGTTTACCGTTGGAACTTTAAATAGATAAATAGTCTGAATACGAGTATCAGATATATCTTATGTCCATTAACCAAAGAACAAGCGAATACATAAAAGCCTTTCGACCAATACCTATTATTAAAAATATTTCATGAACTTTAAGCTTTTCTTCTGCTTCCCAGTCTGGTTATATATGCTTTTTATGTATTTATCTATATATATATATATATATATATATATATTTCTTAAATAAACGTTGACTAGTATCCTTAACACAAATATTAAATGAACTTGCCGAGGGGCTAGTTCAATTGGTTTAATAGTGTCCTTTTTATTCATTTTACAAGAAAATACCGTCATGTCGCGGGTCTTTTATAAACGAAATGATTACCTTTGCGAACGTTGCAGCCTTGTTGCAATGGCCTTGGTTCTTGTCTTCGTCACCTCTTACATAGCCCGAAAAAAAATGTAACATTAAAAACCATTTCAGCTATACATTTATGTAACACCATACACATCACACCCGTTTACCTGTAGTAGCGTAGCAGTGCCCACGGCTCCCGCTGTGTCGATCCTGACAAACCACTCACGCTTCATTGACACTCGTACACCTCTTCATACACACTCGGCGGTTATAGGTACCATTGAATAGAATAATACAACATCATTAAGATAAAACCTTATGTACGTACTAATTAAAGCTAATTCGACGTAGCTCAATTGTTTGGGGCTTGACTTTGTATCGAGGGTACAGGGTTTAAATCCCGCTTGAGCATGTACCAATGGAATTGAAGTTTAATGAATTTCTATGTACATTTTCGTAATAAAAATACATTTACGAAATGGGTCGAATAATACGGTGAGGGAAAACATCGTGAGGAAACCTACTTGTTCCCCGAACAGGTAATAGTGTTTACTGTTTGTAAATAGCGACATGGCTTGCCACCTGTCACATTAAGTACTGACTATCTGGTCAACACGTGGGTTCGAGGTGGCCATAGAATTACTACCTTCGCAATTGCAGAGATGGACACCTGAACCTCTGACTACCCCGCAAGAGTTAATAGTCGTGAACGCGTATGTATGTAATTAAAGCCATTGTTAACGTAGAAAGGTAAACAGTGGACAAATAAAAATAAACTGTTTGTTATGTCTAGCGTTGTGTGAAACGTTAACCTAGTTCGTAATCAATAGTTCTGTGTTAATTTGTGTCGTTAATAGAATGGCAAGTAGGTACCTTTCTACTCCTTTAGTGCTAGTAAGAGACTAGAGGTGGATGGAGTATAGGAGGTGATGGGCTAGCATTTTTTCACTTATATTTCTTATTAAGGGAACTATTAATGGATAAGGCAGCAATAAGATGTGGCTAAATAAATTCATATATATCGTGATTTTGCAACAAAGTCCAAACGTAACTTAATGAATTAAATATGGGTCATAGAAATGTCGATATACCTATATTTATAGTTTTAAGAGATTCGCGATTTATACTCATGATTAATAACTAACGGGACTTATCGCGTAAGTTTTTGTATAATAATATTAAAACGTCGGGTTAATAAAGGTAACTTTATTATATAAAAACTTACGCGATAAGTCCCGTTAGTTATTAATCATAACTATATTTATACTTCATTTCCAGAATTCCAAAGCATTAGATAGAATTACCCATATAGTATGAAAAGTCAGCTATTTACACTCCACCTAGTCCCTAACTAGGACCATTTGAACTTATAGTCATCGGTCAAGCACCCCGTCTAACAATAACAAGAAAATCTCGTTCAGTGAGACTTGAGTACGATTATCTTCAGCCAACCTGCGTTGTACCGTCCTGGTCTGGAACGTTAAAAGAACGCTAACTATCTGCCTTTCATACCAGTTTGTTAAAGAAGGTAAATAAGGGACTAGGGGTCAATAGAATCGATTAGGTAGCGGATTTTTTCAATGATATCATGAAACCGATAATTTAGCTAAAAGTTATCGACTCTTCAAGATATTTCCGAGATTCTAAATGGAATAAATAATGTGTGCAAATAACAGTATTATCCTAACTCATATAATTTTGCTAAAAATCATCGTAGTTATCGACGTCACATTAGGTATCTTAGATTCTGTCCATATTGAAATGGATAAACGGTGTATGTAAATAACAGTCCTGACTAATATACTTTTGCTAAAAGCCACCTTTTCTTTATCATATCTTCGCCGTACTTACTGCATTAGTTTTGTCCTGTGCTATCTGGGACGTAAAAAGAATGCTAACTAGCTGGCCCTTAGTCGCCTCCTACGACATGCCTGAAAGAACGTTTCAGGCATGTCGTAGGAGGCGACTAAGGGACTAGGGGTAATATATTGGGCGATGGGCCAGCAACCTGACACCAATGTTCCATTATAACTCTGGAACCCCAATATTTATGCTGCAAAGTATTCTATCATCCCCGAAAAAATGTGAATATATGTATATCTCCGACGTTCTGTCCATCTCAAATAGGACTTAAGGACGTGTATTATATGACCTGTGTTGGCGTTTGTTTGTAATGCCTACGCTTCCTCCTAATTACTTTGTTTACACTTTGTCTAGACGACTCCGCAGATACAGCCGCTGCTCGTGTAAGTGCGGTTCTACTGCCTTGACTTAGCTGTGATTTTTACGTATATAAAGTGTTAGTGAGTGTCTTTATTTGTTAGATGTCGTTAGAGAGTCTAAGGGACTAGGAGTTGTTCCTAGCAACTATCCCTGATATATAATTAATTTGTTTAAGTTGACTAAAGGTTTTTGAAACTTTATTCAACCTTGATATTGCTATTAGAACCTCATCTATAGCATTAACGTTCTTACTTTTGCTATAATCCCTCATGTTTCTTTTGAGTTATCGAATTTCCACCTCTATGCTATATCAGAATTTAACCCTGTGGACTGAATATATTGTTATTCTTAGGTCATAACAGTGAACTTTAGTTACTTCCTTATACATCACTATGAATGGAATTTTGCTGTCCTCGCCTTTATTCGATTGCACCAATAGTAATACCAATAGGTATACGAGAATATATAATGCCTTCGAGATTTACATGTAGCTTTTACAACGCGAATATTTATTCCCTCACGTCCCCCAATCCCTTTCGGGGCGGACAGAACCTTGGAGATACGAAATCGAATGATTATACATATTCCATTAGGAGAATCGATCCACCATCACATCCCGGGGCGATGCAGATATTCTCCCGTTAATTGGACCCTCTGGCTTCACGCTGGTGGCATCATCCACCGCCATTAACATGCACGGCGTGATCCCTACATACCTATTACACTTCCCCACACTATAAATGACCACTTAGGGACCTCTTGAACACTTTTCTAAAGGGTGCGATGTGATAGTTATAGTGGAGTGGAGCTGGGTTTATTGACATAAATATTGGAGTTCTCTGCTGGTTTGTGAGTTTATTGTTTATTGTTTATGTATAGCTATAGTTAAATATGTGATGATGAATATTTCATAAGTCTTCAATCTTATTAAGAATAACGATGCCAGATAATAATGTATTAGGGGTTTTGTGTCCAATGATACATAGTCTTAGTCATCGAAATTGTTATGCGTTTGTTAGTATGTTCATGAGATCATATCTTTACGTCCCAATGCAAGCTAGGACTTCCTGTGTTCCCATGTCCATAGTCTTCAATTTGGTTTATATAGTTTAGTCAGTTTATTTGATAGGTACATTACAGTTCGACCACAATTTAATGTAATTGAGCTTTACTCAAAGAACATCAACATCTCTTGTCAGTCGCCATACGTCAGTCAAGCTATTCTTCAATTTGACTCATCTTACATCAGTCACTCGATCCTGAGCCTAAAGTATTAAAGTAGAGTACCCGCCACATAAGGTGGCAGTTGGAGGCGTCGCCACAGTCGCGTAATCCAGTGTTGCCAGTAAACACGCCAAAACTAGCACTCACTGTGCCATACGGCTCGATACATTATATTGAGGTTTCATTTGTAACGATCTTTGGTTGCAGAGCTATAAACTCAAATAAAACAAATTAATATACCAAAGTCAAAAGTCAAAATATTTTTATTCAAAATAGGCCCTATCATAAGCTCTCTTTGAAAGTTATTTTATGATCTAAGTACAAATTAAAAAAACTATATATTGACAAAAGGAATATATATGAGTGAAGTGGAAGGGCGGTTACGTAGGGGCCGGCCTAATAAGACATATATGTAACAGTCAGATAGACGCTATATTGAAAAAAGGTGACGTTAGGAGTACCTATAACCGCCGAGAGTGTATTAGAGAATGTATGAATGTCAATGAAGCGAAAGTGGTCTGTCAGGATCGGGACAAATGGGGATCCGTGATCTCTGCCTACCCCTCTACAGGGAATCAGGCGTGATGTGTATGTATGTATGTAAAAAAACTATTTCAAACATGGCACTGAGCATTGTCTTTACATATTTTTACCGAGGTTAGTTCACCAACCATTTCGGCTGCTCAAGATGCCACGTCATGAAGACCACGACCGCTCTGATAAGAGCGTAACGATTGAGAAGAAGAAGTTCAGCGGAGACCCTTGGAGAAGAACTAACAAGAAACTCCAGAAATCAATTTATTATAATCACCCTTAACAAACATAAAAATTACAAAGAGTGGGCAAAAAACACAACGCTGGTAATACTAAATTTACCTTTCATACAAAATAACACGCAATGGCGGAAACGTCAAATTTAGTTCCAAGTTTGGCTACTGCCACCTTATGTGGCGGGTACTCTATCCTTTTCAATTGTAATCATTTCATCCGCTTCTAGACATAATCGGCAAAC
Organism: Leucoptera coffeella; assembly: GCA_030578115.1. Lineage (NCBI taxonomy): Eukaryota > Metazoa > Arthropoda > Insecta > Lepidoptera > Lyonetiidae > Leucoptera > Leucoptera coffeella. Next base: position 97,020 of record JAMBLF010000934.1, on the reverse strand, counting down.
GAGTGATATCATATCGATGCAGTTGAATTATCGACATGCAAAACGTGATAAGTGATAGTGTTACCATGATAAAGTATTGTCGGAATTACAACAGTTGTTCCAAATGGGCATTGTAAAAATATCTCGTATATTCACGGATTTTGTCTCAAGAGGCATAGATGTAATATAACTACATATATTTGGTATGTAGGTGTTAAAATTTGAAGGTTGTCTTCCATAAATTTTAATTCAAATAAAGATATACATACAACTGCGCTATAGTCATAGTTTCCTATAATAATATCTTTTTTTTTGTTAATGCCAGTTTTAAGTTAAATAATATAATTGATCAATGTTGCCTTCTCATACATAACCACTTATTAAATACTAGTAATACCAAAATTAAATTGTTAGTGTGTTTAGTAAAAATAACAATCCTAATATGAAGGGAAGCCCAAAGTTCAAGCTACGGCCATTATACGTAGTAATTTGAATCCGTAGCAGACATAATGACTTTGAAACCTTTTGTGACGTATGCCTTGTATAATGTCTGACCATAGAACATCCAAAAAGTTAAATTTATAATATCCTTAGTAAAAAAAAATTAGTTCGTAAGACAAAAAAAAATTATATATTACTCACGTCTTGTGATTCCTTTCGGGATAGACAAAATCGCTGTCTTGATAATCGCTTCGGTCATCTTTGGCATAATCCGCTTGCTTATTGATAAAAGTAATTAATTGAATACTACGGTGAGGGAAAACATCGTGAGGAAACCTACCTGGTCCTCGAACAGATAATAGTTAGTGCTTGTTAATGGCGACATGGCTTACCACCTGTCGTATTGACTACTGACTATCTGGTCAACAAGGGGGTTTGAGGTGGCCATAGAATTACTACCTTCGCAATTGCGGAGATTGAAATCTGTACCTCTGACTACCCCGCAAGGGTTAATGGTCGTGAACGCGTTTGTTTTTTTATTAATTGTCATTAATTTAATTAAACGGTATTCAATGTCTTACATCTCATATTATATGATACTCTATTGTAATCCAGACGTAGCGTATTGGCGTATACATATCTATTACACATTAGATTAATAAAAAAAATATTTCTTGTTTTCAATTAAATTCGTTCTTTCTATTCTCTTACATCTTAAAATCTCTACATACACGCATGGCGATAAAAATTATGTACTCTATGTTAAAAATCGATATTTATAGAACTAATTACATTCCATTCACCACGCTAAGACGGAATGATAGAGAGGTTATGTTGATAAGGGATGAGTGATATCCACGTGATTGCATTTTTGGCTAGTACAGTTGTGTTTTATCACCGCAGAGTTAAATAGCTTGATAAAGTAATTAAATTTAAACTGTACCTTAATTGATAGATCAATAGGTCACAGAATAATTAATGAGATGACAAAATTGAAATTCTAAAGAACACAGAAAGATTAAACTATAATAATAACAACAACGTTGCACCGAATCTAATAATAATAAAGACCGTATTTACAGCCACAAAATATACACAATACAAATGGTTTACAAATCAATCTTACAAACTCGGAGGTATAGCTTGTGTATGTCAATGTTGCAGTAAAAGCTTCCAAGTCAGCTGGGTATGTTGCATTTGGCGGCAAACGCAACGCTGATATTATGTCAGAACCAACAGAAGACTTTCGTAAGTTATGCTGGACGAGGTATCTTAAAGATTGTCACAAGCAGTTCGTTGATATGTGTGAGGAAAACTACGTGAAGAGTCCTAACTATATATTATTTTACATATTATCTGTGTCTGTAGTAAATCGGTACCTGTAAACGGCAAAGAATTCAAAGGTCATCACCATGCGTGCTGATTTTATGGTTAAACACGGGGTTTGAGATGCCAAAGAAGTTTATAGATACGACGATTTTCAGCAAAAAATTTGATGACCCATAAAGAGTCAGGTTGAGAATTGTGTATTGATTATGATTAAGATTTTATAAATGATATTCATAATAATGAAAGTGTTTATTCACAACCACAAATACACAGATAATTCAATACGTTTACAATTAAGCTTACGAAATAGGGGGTATAGCATGTACATGATATGTATATTTATTTTTTCTTACAAATTGGACCTAAAAGAATGATTAATATGTAATTGCATATACAGTTAAGAACCAATATCTCTTGTGGAACTTCATACAGTCTAATACACGTGTCAGTATAATATTTTGTATCTAATAAAAAAGATATTTTCCAACTATAACTTATAACAGGAAACGAGTAATCTCAAAACTCGCCAGAGCACACAAATAGGCTAAAATTACATTTGAATTGGCTAATTTAAAGCATAAAAGTAGGTAGGTATCATCAAATACATATTAAGGTGACATGCGATATGAAAATGTTGAAATTACTGCCACAGCGGCGTATCTAACAACTATTCCAATTGAAACAATAATGCTGGTCAGAAAAACCATTTTTCTTACTTTATTGTAACCATAGACTCGATGACATCCGAGTCATGAACTGTCATGTTTCTATTATAATTTTTTCACTGTATTTGTAGATATTTTTTATTAATGTGCCACTTTGATTCCAATTCTAATTATACGCAAAATAATTTAAAGGGTAGGTAATCATTTTGAACTAAGACTACAATAACATCAGCTATAAAGTTTTCAGGCATCATACTGCTGCTTAGTTTTCTCTACCATCATAGTAACAGTGTCGTTGCTAATTTATTAATGCTTGTAAAAATTATTGAATACTCATTCAAGGAGCTTTACAAGGGCACACCCAAGCGAATGATCGATCACAATGCTCCACTTTTTGAACAATTCTTAAGGTGTTATTAAATTGGATCACTGTATGAAGACTCCATTGAATGTGATAGTATTATGTTTGTTTAATATAAGTTGAATTCATAGATTTCGTAGGGTTAAAGTAGTGATGAAAAATAAGGCAAAAAAAGCATTTATTGACATAATACACTCCGCTTGAAACTCAAATGTATAAACAGGGAATAGATCTCATACTTCAATTAGTTTTCACTTGCAAATTTGTTTTATATTCCTTTGTTTCTTCGTCCAGTGTACGGTAACTTTTATCCTCTATTATTAGACACCAGTCTAGACAGCCTGGCAGCTTTTTGTCGAAAGATCATTTCGCCGATACATGGTTAATTATCGAGCGAAAAAAGCGATCGCGCAAAAAGTCATAGTAATTTGCGTCGATCAAGGCGCTGGCAGCTGCATACATCCAATTTACTCCTACACCAGGTTTCATTATCATTTTTTCACAATTAGTTACGTAATGACATGATGATTAATAAGCGTCGCGATACACTGAACCTTAATGAGGAGAGATGCTAATTTGTTGAATGATGTCTTCTGAACGTTGGTAGCGCTGGTGTAGATTTACGCGACTATGTTTAGATGAAAAGCTACATATTATATACATACAGCCGTTTTTATAAGTATGGATACTCTTTTTCCCCGATACTGTCAAATCACTTTCTCTTAATTTGTGGCTATATTAGTATTTGGTAATCGGAAATATTATTTTAGTTTCAAATGATTTCGTAGTACCTCATTTTCTATAATGTAGTAATTTGTAAAGTCAAGGCTAAAATATCCGACAAACTACGTATGTACAGTCAACACTAAAAGTGCAGTCCCAGTAACTTTTTATAAGGTTTACGTTTATAAGAACAAAATACAATATACATATTTCATTTCGAAGCACCCGAACGTATAGTGGCCATGACAAAAGTATATTGAATAAATTGCTTTATTAATTTCATGTTTTCAATATTATTATTTGACAGAATAGTCATAGAATAGACACATTAGTGGTTCAAGAGATCTAGATTGAATTATGACTTGCACTATCGAGCTGGCATTCCTCGAATGTAGGTGGTTGATGAAAAGCGTATACGTTTTGGAATGTTATAAGCTATTACTGTTTAGATTAGACGGAGATTAAATTAATTCATATTCGTAGGCTACTGGTCAATAAATCTTAATCAGGAGTTAGTATGATGTTAAAAATGAAGTTGGTTTTTATGCTGTGTTTAGTTTGGCAGAAAAGCATAAGAATAGAATTAATACTACAGAACATACATAGTAGCAGAACAATGTAGAGGGGTAGGCAGAGATTATGGATTCCCATTTGCCCCAATACTAATAATATAAATATAAATACTATAGAACTTAAGTTCTAAAGAAAATATGCTAGTACATGATCTTACTGACAAAGTAAGATACATGAAGGAATGTAGTGCTATCTGAGAAGAATATAATTTCATAATAGAGACATCCATTGTGGATGGTAGAAAAATGAGAAAACCTACGGTGAAAATAAATGTTGAAAGTTTGATTTCGAGATATTTTAAAGCAAAAGGGGAGCGTAGTGTAAATAATAGATCAGTAAGCATGGAAAGTTCAATGATTCTTTCATCGCTTTATAGAATCTCAATATTAATTTCAGTAGATATAGATTAATTAAACTGCGTAATTCGTAAATGCGAAGTTAATTTACATATCTAAGTGTACAATGTGAAATAGTCATTTCCATACTCTATTTTAAAAAGTTAGTATAATAAAAACACGTAAAAATTATATTAATATTACCCTATTATTAATTCAATTCTGAATTGTAAAAATTTTTTAAGATACATTTTTATTTCTTGATGATTATGGGACATAAAACAATATTGACAATAAGTTATTAATTGATGTTTTAGAAAATAATTAGTTTTTCTTATTGTCATTTTTCTCAAGGCGAATGTACGCAGCGTGACATACAAAAGAAGGTTAGGGTGGAAGTGAATAAAGAATTTGTCAGGATCGTTCCAAGTGGCGATCGATAATCTGTGCCCATACCGTTAGGAACGTAGAATATACATATAAAATTTGCCATACAAAAGACAAACGACCACCCAAGATTACCTCTCTTATCGGTTTACACTAAGTTTTGTCACATTTGGCATAAAGCCGTATAATATTAAGGTCACAGATCAACACGTGCTACTAAAAGTTTCCGACAGAATTTTAGATATTCCAAAATGTAATTATATATAATCAGTAATTATGAATATTTTGCATATATAGCTTAATTTTAATGAACCGAAATTACAACTTGTTAATTAACTGAAATAATAGTAACGCAGAGAATCAAGGATATAGTTAATCAGCGTAAATGAGCCGGGTTTGATAGCCAGATTGTTAATGTTTACAGGATTAGGCTGGTATGTTTGGATACAGGGTCTACGATACAGGTTAAAAATCTGATTGACTGTATGGGTAGTATTCAAATTAGTCCTGAAAAGCAAAAATGTTTCTTCGGTAATGGGAAAAGTAATTTATTCATGTATATTTTAATGGTACTTTTCATGGCACTGATCTGTTATCAGGTATGATGTTATATGGTACCTCTACACCAAGAATGGCATCAAGAAAACCGTCTTGTAACGAGCTTATTCATTACAATGGCTGAATGTCGGGGGACCATCGCACCCATGCTTGCAAATACCTACATCATTATCCTCACTCGCTCGGCTAGTCTAGCCGTCGTTATTGTGTGTTTGGGGCGAAAATAGGGTTGTCATGCTATGCTAACTATATAAAATTATCGATTAATTGCTCAAAAAAGTAAATAACTAACTCTATTTTCAGGATTTTTTATGTAGGCCTAATAACTCATTCGCGTTATTGATTATTATCTATTGATTGTTAAGCGTATGCTCCTTGTGAAGGTGTAGTTAGAGTCCTGGGGCCCAAGTCTACTAATACGTTTTAGCACAAACGCAGTTCAATATCAGTTCAGTCATGGTGTGAAGTTGGTAGTGGAAGGCCAAATATGTAAAATTTCATCATTGATAAAGGCAATAATGTCAAATTTCCCTTAAAAAATAGCGAAATTTCATACGATTACTGATCTGATATGGAAATTTGCAAAAAGCATTAGCGGACTAAGGCCCCTGTTGTGATGTAGTTTTGTGATCGCAGTAAGTTAGGCAGCTTTTAAAAGAGTTGTATGCCAGATCCAAAGAAAACGATTTACTATATTTACATACTTAATTTACACACAAACATATATTGATACATAAACAGAGTATCGATTGTTTCTTAGAACAATTCTGATAAACGCTGCTCACATACGCTTTCCATATCCTTACACTACGCACTTTTTTGATCACCTAGATCAGAAAAGGTCTTCAGTGTATGAGTAGGTTAATACAGTTTTAATAACACAGTTAATACTTTATTCGTAATATATACACTGACTTTGTACCGAGTAACGTTAGTCCTCAAATCTCTTGCATTTTTGGCTATAGCAAGGTTAATTAATATGTTTGTAATATTTCTATTGAATTTTAATATGGTGTGTAAATTGGAAAGTGTTTGTAGTGCATGCAGTGGATTTACATAGAAGTGTACGTCGATATTTCTTTTGATACTATTCTTAGTATAGTTTTGAAAGAATAAACAGTTATTAGTTTTTTCTTCTATGGCAACCCTAGAACACCGTATAGACTAGGGGACTTACCTACGTCTGAATAGTGAATGAGCACACAAGAGTGATTCGCAGTAACGGATTGATAGGTTTTTTGAATACACGTTTCTTAATTCTCTAATAGTGGAAGGTGTAATCACGATTATGAAACTACTGTCTTATGAAATTATATGTATGTACGATTACGTATGAATATTATATCAAATTTACCTATCGTTATTGTCAATCATAGATATTACTTCACAAGAGATAAAAACAAGTAAAAAGCGAAGTATTCAGGCAAAATATATCTTCGTAAACAATGTTTTTAAAGAGTCTCGTGTTGCCATTACTAAGCTTATTATTATGAGCACCATCGTTAATTTAAAACTAAATGATCTTAGCAGAATATTTCCTTATTACGCATTTATCATGCACATTAACATTTCATATTCAATGACATTAAATTTCAAATCTAAGAATACATAAAATTCAAAATTCCAAGGCCAGATCTACAATCAATGCATCGACGTTACTCATAACACTTAAACACTATATTTTATCACATCATTATTTACGTAGCAATTATCATACGTTTAAAATATGATTCAACGCTTTTTAGAGCGTCCTAGACAGGTAGTCTAGCTTATGAAGAGTGGTGTTCCTTGGAGGCACGTTGACAGCCATGGGGCTGAGTCAGGCAGGTGCACGCCACGTGGCAGGTAGGACCGTCAGCTGGACGCGCTATTTCGGGGTTCGGTGGAGCGCAGACCGACACCAGACGCGATCGGTCGCCCCCGCGCGCACCTCGATCCCGAAATAGCCCGCTGTGCATTCTTGGGCGAACGACAACGAATTTTTGTTGAGTACGCGCGGACACATGCCGTTTGTTTTGGCCACCATCCCCGCACGGGTCAAGGTCTTTCCGCCCGATATTGTCTACGAGGACTGCGTGAGTCGCCACTCTGCTCTAGGATTCGAGGTTAAGTTTGCCTAGATTGGTATGATCAAGGTTTTTTGATAAGTCTATATTTGCCGATACAAGGTATGCTAGACTAGATAACTCTATAGTTTGCTAATGCAAGGTGAATGTTCTCTTTGATACAATACTTATAATCTCGTGTCTCTACTTTCCATTGAAATATGTAGAGACTCATAAAAAAGGTAGAGACTTATTGCTACCTTGAACAGTCTCACAAAACTCTGTTGCCACACTCACATTCATCAATCTTCTCATGCAGGCGTTTCTTCTCATTATACCATGTCACCCTACTAAAAAAAGATATTTGAAAACATACCTCTGTACTCTTAGATTATGCTGCTAGTCACCATGTATCATAGTGTAACTATAATATAATGCATTTCTATTCAAGAAACATCATAGAAAATGACTTAATATAATAAAATCTCGTGTTCTTAAAATACACTTTTTTCGCAACCCGCAACCTTGAGCTAAGTGCATTTACAAAAAGCGAGTTCATAACCTTTCGTAAAGTCAACGCATATATTAAATAGAATGCAAGTATAGAGAAAATATTTAAAATAAATAGTCTCAATGCGCCGGTTACATCACCTCGTTTTTCTTTCGTCAATGTCAACGTGTGTGTCTACATGAAAAGAAAATCCACATCTGGCTCTTGTTGTAATTTTCCGTCTGCCTCACCATTTTCTCGGGCACACAAGCATTCCTTGTGAACTGAATGAAAATAGCTAAGGAAAATAGTTTCTGATAGATGGATTTCTAACGTAAATATTGGTGGGGTAACCTACTTAGGTTCATTAGTTGAAACACATCACTACATATATCAGATGTTTTATGTCTTGTACTCTAATTTATATGAGAGGACTGAATTTCGAGTTAACACCATTAGTTCAGAATAGTTGAAACGTGGTTTAAACTATTAATTTAAATTGACGATGTTTTAAAAGCTGAGCAAATAAAGTACTGAATAAGCACTAACCACACGTTAATACAATTCATAGATTACTTAAATTAAACAAGATTAGTAGTTGCTTAAAGGATTAGCGGAATTTATACCTAGTACCAAATCGCTTTTTCAAGTAAGTAGATTAAGTACGATTTTATGGAACATTTAGTTTAATGAATTTGTAGTGAGTAATTTGCTGACTTTGTAATAACACTACATAACATTTTTGACCTCTATAAGTTGCAAGCTCGTTATCATAATAAACCAAAATATTCAATTACATTTTGCATTGCATTTGTATTGTTGTAAAAGTAAAAAAACAACTCTATGTTGTTCCTAGACCTTCTTTAGATAAGCTTAGCCTAGCCATCGCATAAGTATTTGGGTCACAAAGAAAACATGACCACTACGATAATACGTTTTTATGACAAAGATAAACTCTGTCATATATCCAATACTTAATAATATGAATATTGCATTTTATATAGCTATCAGCAATAGTGGTGACTAGAGGAGTAAACGAGTAGTAGAATACGAGTATATTAACCTACCAATAAATTGAAATGCCAACTGTTTACTTACATTTTGGCTTGGGGTAACCAAAAAGACCATGATATCACGACAATGGATATTAACCTCTGACTAAAAATAAGAGGATTGCTGCAATACCTATATACTTTCAATGGGACTCATTACACTGGGTGCTCACTAATGAAAAATAGCCTTTGAATACATATATACATTCACGCTCTTTAATCCCTGTCGGGATGTACTGAACCTCTGAGATATAATATCTCCTAATGGCCTACCACTTTTAACTCGAATATTAGGGTTGTGATGTCATAATGGAACATGTTGACAGATTGCTAGCCCATCGCCCAATAAAGTCCATTTACCTATAGCCCCTTAGTCGCACACGACATGCAGTGAGGAATGACAGCTAGTTAGCAATCATTATACGTCCCAGACTAGGCCTCTGAATGCCCCGAAAGTAATCAGAGATGCGTTTATGCTATGCCTTGAGTTCCATCGAAGATAATCTGGCCGTTCGTGGTAGTTCTCAATGTTGTTTTGAGTTAATTTTATGACACTGCACTCGTGTTTCATTGAGTTTTAACGTGAGACAATTGTTTTCTTTGTTTGTTGTGTCTGCGGCCGGCGTTTGCTTGGAAACAAACGATTTGTGGACGAGTTTCCAAGCTGTTTGCTTAATGACAATTATGGAAGGAATTGACGTTTTTTTGTTACCTATCCGCTTTTAGGGTATTCCAGATTCATATGTTGATCTAGAAATAAATGTAAGGGTTTTGCAAATAAACAATAACGTTTAATTATACCTAATGAAACATTGGCTAATTTTTACAGTGCACTATTGAAATAGTGCAACTAATTAAAAGCTATAAACATTTACTATAAAGAAAAGATTAAAACTTTTATATACAGCTAACAAACATAAAAAAATGCCCACTAGATAAACTTTTTGACGATAACTTCGTAGTAAGAGAACTTCTAGGTTCTCCAAAGTTTTTCTTGTAGAGTTTTACTTTTTTCTTCTAGTAAGTAACAGTAACTCTGCATAGTACCTAGACATTGCCTAAGTGGTTTCTTATTAAACTTAACGAAGAAAAAAAAATGTTTTATGTTTCATAAATTTATTAATAACATGTAGGGTACTCTAAAATTTACAGATAGTGGAATAATTTCACCAAAAAATATATAAAAGTAAGCTCTTTGAAACCAGATATTTGTTAAATGGTAGGTAGGCATCATGGGAAACTGTATCAACTTAATTTAACGGGGCTTGCGTCATTGAGTAAAAATGTTTAGTTTTAGAAACTTTATTCCTTTGAAGTATAAGATTTCGGTTATTTAGCCGCGACGCTAAATTGAACACTAATGGTTCAAAAAAGAGTTTGGCTAACTATTTAATTTATAGGCTACAAAATTTAATACAAAAGTTTCTTGACTGTGTGTAATGTGGTTGACTCTTGAATTTTGGGATCTATATCCGGTAGAAGATACGTTGATCTCGTGGCTGAATAGGTTAATACAAATGTTTATTAGGTCTCAATGCAAGTGAAGAGAATGCAAGTTTGCAACATACTCATAATCATTCAATAACTGTTGAATAAATCCAAAATAATCCTCGACTATATTCATAAGTAAAGGAAGGTACCAAACCGCTTTTTCATGTAAGTAATATGTAGTAATTTCTAAGTTTGGTCATATACACTGCTACGGAGATTAGGAATATTAATATCATTACACTGTACTCGTATATTATTGACTTACAATTTCGTACACCGATAATGAATGAGAAAGGGAGTTGAAGTATATCAATTTAAGTGAGGCCCGTGTTATGCATGATTCTATTTAAGTGTACCAGTGCAGTTGTTTGCGTGGTCGAATTTATTTTTAGCGTGCCTTAATCAGAGCATTATGTCTCGCTCTTCTACCACAAGAGTGACGGGGGAAATATTGTTGAATACACCTAATTCAACGTGTCACGTCGCCGAATGAAATGGCAAAACTACACGTGGATTTTTCGTAGATCAAACCGAGTGGAAATTAAAACGTTTCGCCACCGGCTAATGGGTTTTATTGATGTACACATGATTCAGCAGTTAAAATAACGATCGAGACGTTTTGTCATTTTTATCTTCTTTAAATGTTGTCCCTCTATTTAGATGAAACGGTTGATATTAAATCCCGCAGTTGACTTACGTTACATTGAGTAGGCCAGGATAGGATAAATAATTCTTATTTTCCAAATAAAATTGTGTCACATTATAAGAAGCTGTACCAAGCGAACTTTTACGTGAACGTGAATATTGAAAATGCGATTTTAACCTGAGTAGGTATTCAAGGGTATTACTCTTCTTCAGAATACCTTACATTTGTAGATCATAGTCTCACAAAGACGAATCTTACGTATCTGCTTCAATCTTATATCGTTTTCATCCATCTGCTACCGCCATTAGAAGCTATGTGTCCTATGCCTACACAGCAGTGTCATATTCGTGACCTACACCTACAAGACACGGTCTTCGTGGTGGCCAATGCAATTCCAAGCTAACGATGCAACCTGCGCTTGCATTACACGATAAAAGTCATGTTCCATGTATTAAGGATCCTTGTTTTACTGTTATTTCTAAGGTGGGACCACCTACGCAGAAAGTGCATGTCTATGTGCAAATAGCGTATGAAACAAAAGGCCTTAGACGATATTTAACAAGTATTTAATTAGTTTTAATTAGTCACTTTTTGGTGTTGGTCAAAACTTATTTCTATAACAACTAGATAAAATAATAACTAGACGAGTTCATTCTAAGTAATTTTAGAAGGCGATTAAGGGACTATATATCAATGGAATCTATCGACCGTTATTCCCTGTTAATTACATCACCAAACCTCAAATTGAACCACGTTATTCCGAGGATCTGTTTGCCTCGAAGAAGTTACCGTTAAATTATGTAATGTATCTGTTTCTCAATGTTAACGATTGTTTTCTAAACCCCAATAGTACCTTAATATTTCTGTCTGTGTTATTACAGATAGGGTTTGACCTACCTGTTCCCGAATAGGTAATAGTCAGTGCTTGTAAATGGTGACATGGCTTACATTGAGTACTGTGGGTTCTAGGTGGCTATAGAATTACTACCTTCGCAATTGCGTAGATGGAGACTTGAACCTCTGACTACAAGGGTTAATGGTCGTGAACGCGTTTGTCTTGGGTATAAAGAGACTTACATATGTATATGTATGTACATGACGATCTCCGTGGCACAATCGGTTAGACACCTGACGCTAATTCGTGAGGTCCTGGGTTCGATTCCCGGTGGAGGCAGAGTTAAGAACTACGCTTTTCTACTGATTTCCAGTCTGGTCGTTGATTATATATGTATTTATCTATGCATAATATGCATACATTTCTTAAATATACCTTGACTAGTGGCCTTAACACAAGTCTTAAATGTACTTACTAAAGGGGCTAGTTTAATTGGTGTAATAATGTCCAAATATGATTATTATATGTGTTATGTTGCAGAGTGGTGGCTGGTGTGCGTGTGTGCCGGTGCAGTGTTGCTGGTCTGCGGCGCCGGAGCCTGCGCGCACCCCTGGCTTCGCAGACGTCGTGCCCATGCCGCCTCCTTCGCGCACAACCCCGTGAGTACGAGCGGACTTTAGTACCTGTACTCGGTATCAATACCTGGCTAAAGTACCGATATTTACCGTATCAGTAACAAGTACTTACTTATCTTTCCTTACAACCCCGTGAGTAATAATAATAATAATCCTTTATTGAAACTTCACAATACATTAAATAACACAATAGTACTGACGAATAATTATACATTACAAAATTAAATAAGAAAAATGTTATGTACGAAAAAAAGTTACAGTAAGTTATATTAAAATTATCAATAAGAATTAAATGTCAGACAATTAGTGTGGTTAGCTGTGGAGATCCCAAATGGTGTACAATGTACTTGTGCCTGCACTAACATCTGACTAGTACCAACCTATCTAAACCTAAAACTGATTTTAATGCATTCAAATACTTATCTGTATGCCGGGGTTCCAAAATGCAAGTGTTTGTGTGCACACATGAAAATCGCATAGTCGAAACTTGAACTTTCTAGTAAGGTGCAAGTTGCAAAGAAGGTATGTAATATACACATGTCTTGATACTAGCACGCAATCTTTGCGCAATTGCGTAATAAGACTCAAAAAACATATGACAAGAATATTTCCGAATCAACGTTTCTGTACTAGCTGGTGCAATTGAAATCACTAGTTCATTCCTTGTGTATTTATTGGTTACTATGGACACAATTGGTAATATTACTTTTATGTGCCGATAAGAATAAAAGTTTATGTTCCTGTTAGTCTGTAGGTACTGCTACTTAAGAATCGAAGATATTAGTTGCTATGGAAACCAGTGATCAAAATGGATGCCTTCCTAATATTTGATATAGTTAAAATGTTTGAGAAAGTTAATCGATTTATATTCTGGAATTAAAATTTACTGCACTGCGATTATGCTTAACGTAATAAATACAGTAAGACGTCTTATGTGAATATGCGCTTAGGAGCGACAGATAACATATAACAGAGGAAAGTCTCACATATTTTAAAGGTTAAGATATCTCTCTCTATAACTAAATTCAGCGGTTTACTGTCTATATCCCATTTATGAATAGGTATGCAACGGGCGGACTTACTAAATAGCTTATATAAATAAATAATAAAACTTTAAGCATATTTTATCCCTATCATTGGAGCTAGTCGAGTAGAATGAACTCACTATGAAAATATTAAAGTTTAACAACTCACTCATTAAAGAAACAGTATTTATAAGTTAAAAAGTGGTTTTATGTGCATATCTGTCTAAATATAGATGACAATGAAAAATAACATCAAAAGATGACATCTAACATATGATTCCGGTTGAAAGAGGAAGTAATAAACTAAGGATGAAAAGGGCATGTTTTGACAGTTTGGACATGATTAAAACTGAACAAAAATTTTAAGTGAATAACATTTAATATAACGTCTCTCACTTTGTTAATGAAGAGACTAGAGAGAGAAAATAAATTCATTACTTGGAACCCTACTTTCTATCCGATAAACAGTATAGAACGTAATAGCTAACGATCTTATTCGACAGATATATCTTTAGCCATCCATAGAAATAGTTAGGTTACCATTGGAAAATATGCATCTCATTTCTTTACAGCCGTAAAATTCGTAAAAAAAGTGTGTACGTATTCCAATTATTAGCGCACATACGCTTGGCAGATTCATTTTTATTACGACAAAAATATATAAATTTGCAATTCTTTTCCCTCTGTGAAATAGGTAGGTAATTAGGTCAGAGCCTGATCCATCACGAATTCACACAATATTCTGGCAAATAGACAATAAATAAATCTATTCTACGCTGCCTTTTTCAAGAAATATTAGTCATTAGTCACTATCTTTTGAATTGAGGCAAACGGTTTGTAGAAACGGCTCGCAATGTATGAAAATGCCTCACTAACATTTTCCAGTCCGTGGTTTAATTATAGATTTTCTCACACCCACTTTTTACGTACATGTCGAGTGATTGTACAGCGGCGGGCTAGCGTCGGCGACGTCTGGGCCCTGATACGAGTTATCAAGACGTTATCTTAAGCTCTTGATGATATCGGAGCGCCGCAAATTTATTCAAGTTATTGTTTCAATGTCGCGATGGCATTTTATCTGTCCACAGTTCTAAGGTGACGTCACTACATCCTAATCTTAGTTATCCGTTTTCAACTGGCTTTATTGGTGGATTGACAGGTTGACGGATAATTTGATTCGTTTGGTAAAGGTACTGTCACAGCTGTAAAATGGTGGTTGAATGTCAACGTGATAAATATGTCGAAAAAGTTAAGATAATTATGTCATAATACCCATCGCGGCGATTCATAACGTGAAATTTATTAGTTATTAGAGTTCTACCTAATCATTGTAATTTAGATAAGTATCTCAGGTCAAGTTCAAGAACATCGTTCAAAAAAGTGGTAAACAATAGAATTTTGACATTTCTTATCATTGTGTGATAACGAAATATCTATTGTTTTTTGCAGATAGCACTAGTTTATGGTTGATATCAAAGTTCTTATCATTGTCTAGGTTTTCCATTTTTATAATCTTTTAAGTTAAGTCCTCACGGCAAATTACAAAACAAGTTGTTTCTTGGTACGCGGTGATGATTTTATCTGCATTGTATCTGTGAAACGTAGATGGTATGCGATATGTCTGCCTCGACTCGACACAAACAGATGTTGCGTAGAGTACCCGCCACATTAGGTGGCAGTTGGTGGCGTCGCCACAGTCGCGTAATCCAGTGTTGCCAGTAAACACGCCAAAACTAGCACTCACTGTGCCATACGGCTCGATACATTATATTGAGGTTTCATTTGTAACGATCTTTGGTTGCAGAGCTATAAACTCAAATAAAACAAATTAATATACCAAAGTCAAAAGTCAAAATATTTTTATTCAAAATAGGCCCTATCATAAGCTCTCTTTGAAAGTTATTTTATGATCTAAGTACAAATTAAAAAAACTATATATTGACAAAAGGAATATATATGAGTGAAGTGGAAGGGCGGTTACGTAGGGGCCGGCCTAATAAGACATATATGTAACAGTCAGATAGACGCTATATTGAAAAAAGGTGACGTTAGGAGTACCTATAACCGCCGAGAGTGTATTAGAGAATGTATGAATGTCAATGAAGCGAAAGTGGTCTGTCAGGATCGGGACAAATGGGGATCCGTGATCTCTGCCTACCCCTCTACAGGGAATCAGGCGTGATGTGTATGTATGTATGTAAAAAAACTATTTCAAACATGGCACTGAGCATTGTCTTTACATATTTTTACCGAGGTTAGTTCACCAACCATTTCGGCTGCTCAAGATGCCACGTCATGAAGACCACGACCGCTCTGATAAGAGCGTAACGATTGAGAAGAAGAAGTTCAGCGGAGACCCTTGGAGAAGAACTAACAAGAAACTCCAGAAATCAATTTATTATAATCACCCTTAACAAACATAAAAATTACAAAGAGTGGGCAAAAAACACAACGCTGGTAATACTAAATTTACCTTTCATACAAAATAACACGCAATGGCGGAAACGTCAAATTTAGTTCCAACTTTGGCTACTGCCACCTTATGTGGCGGGTACTCTAGGTCCCTGCATAGAGATCCCGCCACATACGGTGGCAGTAGCCAAACTTGGAACTAAATTTGACGTTACCGCCATTGCGTGTTAGAGTACCCGCCACATACGGTGGCAGTAGCCAAACTTGGAACTAAATTTGACGTTTCCGCAATTGCGTGTTATTTTGTATGAAAGGTAAATTTAGTATTACCAGCGTTGTGTTTTTTGCCCACTCTTTGTAATTTTTATGTTTGTTAAGGGTGATTATAATAAATTGATTTCCGGAGTTTCTTGTTAGTTCTTCTCCAAGCTAGGGTCTCCGCTAATCTAACCTCGGTAAAAAATATGTAAAGACAATGCTCAGTGCCATGTTTGAAATAGTTTTTTTAATTTATACTTAGATCATAAGATAACTTTCAAAGAGAGCTTGTGATAGGGCCTATTTTAAATAAACATATTTTGACTTAGATATATTAATTTGTTTTATTTGAGTTTATAGCTCTGCAACCAAAGATCGTTACAAATGAAACCTCAATATAATGTATCGAGCCGTATGGCACAGTGAGTGCTAGTTTTGGCGTGTTTACTGGCAACACTGGATTACGCGACTGTGGCGACGCCTCCAACTGCCACCGTATGTGGCGGGTACTCTAGTATTACCAGCGTTGTGTTTTTTGCCCACTCTTTGTAATTTTTATGTTTGTTAAGGGTGATTATAATAAATTGATTTCCGGAGTTTCTTGTTAGTTCTTCTCCAACCTAGGGTCTCCGCTGATCTAACCTCGGTAAAAAATATGTAAAGACAATGCTCAGTGCCATGTTTGAAATAATAGTTTTAAGAGATTCGCGATTTATACTCATGATATAAGATATAAGGGTGTATATAAGATTGATTGCAGCTGTGGGAAATCCTACGTCGAACACACTAAACGGTCTATTGCGGACAGAGTGAAGGAACACATAATATATGTAATATATAATAAGAAGGATAAGTCCCGTTAATTATTAATCATGTTTGAAATAGTTTAATAAACATATTTTGACTTTGATATATTAATTTGTTTTATTTGAGTTTATAGCTCTGCAACCAAAGACCGTTACAAATGAAACCTATAATGTATCGAGCCGTATGGCACAGTGAGTGCTAGTTTTGGCGTGTTTACTGGTAACACTGAATTACGCGACTGT
The DNA here is from genome assembly GCA_030578115.1 of Leucoptera coffeella. NCBI lineage: Eukaryota > Metazoa > Arthropoda > Insecta > Lepidoptera > Lyonetiidae > Leucoptera > Leucoptera coffeella. The sequence continues at coordinate 79,731 of JAMBLF010000934.1, read as the reverse complement.
GGCGACGCCTCCAACTGCCACCTTATGTGGCGGGATCTCTATTTTGTATGAAAGGTAAATTTAGTATTACCAGCGTTGTGTTTTTTGCCCACTCTTTGTAATTTTTATGTTTGTTAAGGGTGATTATAATAAATTGATTTCCGGAGTTTCTTGTTAGTTCTTCTCCAAGCTAGGGTCTCCGCTGATCTAACCTCGGTAAAAAATATGTAAAGACAATGCTCAGTGCCATGTTTGAAATAATAGTTTTTAAGAGATTCGCGAATTATACTCATGATATAAGATATAAGGGTGTGTATAAGATTGATTGCAGCTGTGGGAAATCCTACGTCGAACACACTAAACGGTCTATTGCGGACAGAGTGAAGGAACACATAATATATGTAATATATAATAAGAAGGATAAGTCCCGTTAATTATTAATCATGTTTGAAATAGTTTAATAAACATATTTTGACTTTGATATATTAATTTGTTTTATTTGAGTTTATAGCTCTGCAACCAAAGACCGTTATAAATGAAACCTATAATGTATCGAGCCGTATGGCACAGTGAGTGCTAGTTTTGGCGTGTTTACTGGTAACACTGAATTACGCGACTGTGGCGACGCCTCCAACTGCCACCTTATGTGGCGGGATCTCTACTTCCAACCCACGCTTTGGTGCTTTACCTAGCGTGACATTTCAAATCTGCTTCAATTTAATCTATGAAACTCACCTTTGAACTATGACATGACAATGGCTTAATTCCTACAATATATTTTACTTTATACGAAACTATATGGCTTCTTCTTGTTTCTATTAAATAGTAAAAGTAATATTAAATGCTATGTCACCTAGTCTCTACAGCCAGAATGGTTGAAATAGGTACCTAGGTAGAATAATTAGGTATCGTATGCATTAATGCTCATCTAGCAACATGGAATTAAATTAAAATACTAAAGCTACGTTGATAATTAATATTCTAACTAAAACATATTCAAAAACTGTCCCCTAATAACGTAAATTAAAACTCTTAAAAGTTTGAAAATCTTGTCTTCAATTTGTTTTTTTTATCCTAAAGTCTCTATCACGTAGAGTTTAGGGTTGTATCTTACAGGAAAAAGCTTTTTGTTATTTATAAAAAAAAATTTATAAAGTGGATTAACATAACAATATATCAATATACTTACCTAAATTGTATCACTCAGCCGGTACATGCAATATGTAATTAGCAAAGTAGGTGGGAACATCATAAGCTCTACATTGGTATCTGCGCAAATAGGTAGTCTATGTAGAGATTTATAATGGATCCTACTCGATTAATCTGATAATTCTGGAAATACCAAGATATTTTATCTGTATGTGAATTTGTTATAATGTGTATTATTTTAAGTTACATAAAATATCTATAGAGTCATATCATTTTGTAATATTCATATTTCGTCTAACGTAGAAGCTTAAGTTAATTAACCATGAATTTTGACTATTTCAATGTGCCCATAAACATTGTACAACAATAAACAGAAAAGCATTTCACGATAAGAGCAAACTCAAGGTCATAAGTACGAGAGTCCAGACTGAATAGGTAGTTATAGGTCTAGACGAGATTATGTTGTGCCGACTCGTAACTAGAGCACCGAATTTGGACAAAACCAGCTACTTTGCTTAAGTTTTGTACGGACAGTATCAAAGGAATTAAACAGAGTCAGAAACTACGTTTTATCAGAGTGTTTTTGCTGTATTATTGTAGCTGACAAGCAAGTGGCGTCGCTATACCAACACAACAAGGCGCTGCGCCTGTGTGCGTCGATATCGGCATGACGGCGCGGCGGCGGTGGCGGCGGCGCGGAGCTCGCCCGACAGCCAGTGCACCGCCACCACAGCCGGCGCCCCCTTCCTCCTCGCTCCTCGTCTGCGAAGCGAGCGAACTGCGCGCCCGTATTCGCGTCATTGAAGACCGAGTCTCGCTCGATGGCAGTCGCCCTCGTTCCAATATGATTAAAGAGTTACGTTGCTCTAACAACAGAGACGATATAGTGAAATATATACGTTATTCTTATAAAATAAATAATTTATTTTTATAGTGTTAGTTGTAATTAATGAAAATATATTTATTAGTGAATAATAGTTAAATATTCTTGACGCGCTTTACGAGTGTTGTAACCTCCGTATTGTGCACACTGTGATTGTTTTATTTTAATGTTTTACTGTGAATCAAAGGATTTGTTGATATCAATAAGTGTTGGTGTGATTGTATACCTCTGGAGTCGCTCTATGCTACAAATAGTGAGAAAATTGTTCTCTACCAAGCGCTACAGAACGTGCCAATCCTTCGCTGTAGTCACATCACTATTAACTGTCAACTACAACGAAAAGGATCGTGTGATCGCGAACGACATTGTGTCAAATAGTAAGTAGTTCTGGTTGATTTTTGTGTTTTTACGGAGTGGGAGTTTATTATTTGTACTATAAGCTATTTTTAATCCACTATGTCAATGAATTCGAAGCAAGAAATCGAAACGAGCGCGTAGGATTACTGTCGAGCGAAGATCCCATGCTAATAAGCTTACCTTGGTGGGTCGTAAACAAACGGAGTGGTATGGAATGTGTGCGACGGGCGCAGGCCCAGGCAGTCAGGCGGTCGCGAGACACTGAGAGCGTGCCAACTGATAAGAGGCGCGCTGATACCAACGTCACTCCCAGACGTTGTTTGTGTAGATCTAAATAAATTTTCATGACAGACAGTTCGCAATCAGCCCTCGCAGCGGTTAGCTTGCTACCTTGTTATAATAATTGATTCAGGCACCGGCTGACAAACAAACACTAAGTTGCGACTGCATTATTATAAGTAAACCAGTCTTTGTGAATGGGCACAGTGCGGTGAGGCTCCATGGAATTTAAAGCGATAAGACAATGAAAATTGAAACTTCCCATGATATACACGAGTAAGTATTTTACAAAAGGTTAAAGACTTGATTGTTTACTGAAAACTAAAATTTGAGAGCCATCCAAAAGTATTGTAAATGAGTCGCTGCTTTCATAAATATAGTAGCAATTTAGTTTTTCATATTTTATTTACAAGAATTTTTTAAGCGTCCTTACAATTTATACTCAATGAATAAAATTGAATAAGTAGGTACACATTTTTGTTTTCAATATTTACATTGTTCTAACTAAATAATGTTAGGTTTTTGCCGTAGTGGATATTTATGCGCTTATCTGTATCTTATATGCTAACCAGACTTGAACAGACAGATGTTAATGTAATGAGTGTTGCGCTGTTGCATAAATCTTTCATTTGAAAGTCAATCACATGTAGGTGATCATTGCCCTCATGTCTGATACTGTATTTAGCAATTCTTTTTGCTTTCACACTTGCTACCAAACAAAGTGTATTTGTCACTGCCTACTTATTATTCATTTAGCCATTTGAATTTGTTTTATAAGAATGACGATCTATGGTTTTTATGGGTCCTTTTCTGCATATGTTTTGGAATGTTTGTGTGAACAATGTTTTTGCTGTAGCGCATCATCATTCTATCGACTATTGTATAAAATAATGCTTACAGTGTGAGAATTTGTTGCTTATATGACTTTAGATTGATGTGCCACTCAAAGAAATACAATCAAATAATCTAAAATTGAGTTTAAAATACATAATTCTTCAATTAAATCTATACTACATACCATTCTTAGTCAGAAATTGTATAACAGTTGAGAATGTAAAATTCCATTGAGAGCTACATCTGTGGGAGAGCTTTGTTTATAAAATAAAATGAGTTATTCAACACATTCTACATTATCAGTCCGCTTCATACCTATTTATTAATAAGGCAACAGTGTCAAACATCCAAGGTCTATGATATGACATTTTATAAATAACAAGCTGTGTGTGCAAATCCACCTGCCTTTAACAAGCTCTATTGTTCTAGTTTCAATTCCAAACTATGGTTGCCTATTGCTTATACAAATAGAGACTATACTTTTCCTATAGATACTTAACTATTAATAAAGATTGTGAATTTAAAATTATACTTACAATATTTTATTACCTTTAACCGTTTTGGATGTAAGCGAAAGTGGTACATAACAATTAGGAGCAGCCGCTGTCCATGTTAAATTGTGATAGGTCCTGCCACTTATATCAAGTGCTGTCAGTTAGGTATCCTACTATCCAGAAAGATAACAGTCTTGGTGCATAAACACTAAACCTATTATTTAACTGCAAAATGTAAATAGTTATGAATTCTGACATTCTCATCTTCATTACAGTTCATTCAGTTCTTACAAACATACATAATTTTAACAAAAGTGAACTTAGTTACGTGTCTGATGCAGTCAAAATGTTAATCCTTGATAATAAAAGTCTACACAATTCTTTATCTAATTATTTTATGTTCTGTCATTTCAAATTGCAGCACTATCTAACCTTGTTTTCAAGATTTATGTAAGTTTTTGATAAATGCAGTGCGTGATAACATTTTCACAGCAACATAGGTAAAACGTAGGTGCCTGTAACTAACAATAGATTACACACCTGGCTCAATGTAAATAGCAAAACTAGAATGCCTAAATTCTTCAGGCTTTTAATTTCTATTACCTACATTGAAACTTGTTTTTAGTTTTCTAGGTAATAATGATTCTTTGTTGAAACTAGGTCTGAATAAAACTAGACCAGACCATTATTTATGAGTTATGGATAAAATGGTAAGACCTTGACGATCTTAGGTAAATGTAGTAAATGTACCTAACTGCGTGTTATATGCCTACCTAATCTTTATGAATAGTGGGCAATCTAAAGTTTCCAACTTTTATCCTGTATCTAACTGTCAAACCATACCATAAAGTGATAATGTAACAAGTTTTAAGAAATTTTTGCTTGTGTATTTCTCATTGACATTGTGAAGGTCACATTTCAAACCCCCCTATAATATAATATATTCTAAATAGCTAGAAGTGTAACATTCCCCATTGTCACTGTAAGGGTATTTGGCCACTAATAGTCTTCATTTCACTAAATAGTCAGTGCCTAATGTGATATGTAGAGTCCATTGACATCTATGTATAAATATTAACTACTAGAGATAAGATGATTTCCTCTAATGTATTTTCCTCATAATGTTATTCATTCATTGAAAATGTTATGCTAAACGTTTAGTGACTATTAATAACACAAATGAACGTTCACGTGTTATCTACGCTAACAGTTGTGCCTTTGTTATTGAAATAATTCAAAGTACAAGAAAAATTCTTTGTACACGAACAATGAACTTTCTATTAGGCTACAAAACCTTTTTTAGGGCAAGTCATGGCAAGACTATGTTATACAAGTGTTTCTACAATGTCTCTCGTAGAATGACATGTGAGTTTAAACTTTAAACTATTGAAACTTTGTTTAGCCACTAATGCCTTATTTAAGTTCTTTCTACAATGTTCTGCATAATTATTTCTGTAACCATTCATGCAAGTACTAATGCATTTAAGATTCTAAAACATAGGAGTAATCTTGGTGTTCTTTTATTGCTACTAAAGTTGGGTGATATGTTTGTTTATGGTGGTGGATATTACCAATGTATCAATGTTGTAGTATTGATTGACTGTTTTATGAAAATGATACTGTGTGTATGTAGCAACCATAACTTAATATTACACTGTTAGTTCCTCTGCTAGCCTAGCATTGTGCAAGAAGAATACTGGGCATTTTTTTCTATCTATACAACTATGTATGTTCATAACTTCCAAAAGATTGACAAATGATATTGTTCATATAACTAGCTCAGTGTGTATCGTAGTAAATATTATATTTTTTATAATACTGCATTACAACCATTGTAGCCGCTCCTTAACATTTTCGTCGCCATGGCCCAAATAAGTATATGAGGTGCCGGTCATTTTGACCCACCATGGCGACGAATGTGTTAATTAGGTTTGAGCTGCATTATGATATTGCTATTTCTGTTATTGTCTAATTTAGGGCAACAGAACTTAACGAGCTACTTATAAACTTCGTCACTAAATTGCCTCTTACAATGGCAGAAAGAATGTGTAGCAAATCCACTGCAGTAGTTATATTTATTTAACCCTTCAAGTGTTAGGGCCCTCTGTAGATCGAGAATATGAAGTATTACGGATTATTATTATTAGTACCGAAGTATTACGGATTGGTTATAACTTCTTAGTTCTTTGAAATATGACAAGATTTGACCAACAGAAACACTTTTGCCAACTAAAAAGCTGTTACCTATGAAAGGAATCCGGATGCCTCACAAACTTCATTCTTAATTCCTTTTATAGGTAACAGGACGTCTAGAGTTCTACAACTATTAAAACAATTACACTAACTAGTCTTTGAATCAAAATGCCATATTTACTACACTGGCCATTTAGTACTAAGCCCCTAAGACTATAACTTAGCCGTGTGTCCAAATAAGTGAGATCAGTGTGTTGCGATTTGCAGATGCTCAGCGTGCAGGTGCCGGGCTGCGCGGGCATGGAGCGGCTGGGCGCGCCGGGGGGCCGCATCCGCCACGCCGATCACCGAGCCACACTGTGAGTATACTCCTTTGTTTCTGCATAGCCAGGAATTCCAACGCAGTACAGATAATCTATGATACCTACTTAGAATAGAAAAAAAAAAATTTTTTTACAAACTACAGCACAGGTACAGAAACATTTACATTTATTACAATTGACAAGATACTGCACTGTCACTGTGAAAGGGCCCAGGCGCAGCATACCTACTTGCATATCAGATATTGTACAAAAATCCTACAGACACTAACTCCATTACTCTTTTAACTGGATTGTGGAGACATCCTTTTAGTCAACATCTTGGGTTCCTGTTACTGGATAGTTAGATAAACCTAACATATACTCAATAGTCCTTACGTTATTGGATTTGCAGAAAGATCTTATAGATACTTCTTACTCAATTACTAGATAGATAGCGGGGAAATCTAATTAGATACTTCCTCAACTAAGGGTAGTTGACTAGGTTTACAGTGATGTGAAATCTTTACATTTACTTACTCTACTAAGGGTGATTGAGTTGGGTTTATTTTGACGGTGTTTACTTGGATATTCTATTTTAATTTGTTGAGGGTGCATGTTTACTACAACCCTGAGATTACATACTTGCCTGTTACAAATAAATTACTTGGTAGATTAGTTACAGAAATTCGTAATTATAATAAAGTATACTAATGTCATATACACAATAAATTGACAGTTGTTTGACAGCTCATTCGGACTAGTGTTGCCATAATCAAGTTAGTGTTGGATGAATAGAAATTAAAAAAATAAATTTCGAATCACATGAATCGCAATAAAAAAAACAAAATATCTAGAACTCGTTCTGATTCTTAATAGTCTCCCGACAAGAGTTATGGTTAGCTCTTGACTGTCACAAATCTCTGATATTGTTTTCCCTCATCGTACAACTGATGTTATTTGTTATTACATTCTGGAAACGTTCAAATTTTAGTATTAAGTCCTTACGTATTAAAAATTGATTCTAGCTCAGTTCAGTGACACATTTAAGTACATACTAAAGAGTTATAGAAAAACCGTAATTTCATATTCTATTCGGCTCATTTGGGTCGCAAATGTTGTGGATTATACACCTGCTAAAACTGTAACAGGTGTGCTAGGAAAAAAGTTACACATGTTTTCGGGGATTAGCAAGGTAAAATTCTGTGGCCTCTTCCCCGGGGAAATAGGTTAGTCAAGCATCACGTTCGTAATCCCTCAAGGGGCGAACGGAGCTTTATCAAAATTGACATAGATTTCAAAGAATCATGGTAATCATTTTTGTGTGAACTTATTTCATTATTTAAACTATGATGTACCATGATACAACATGCTTACATGGGGCTTGCGTGGATGTAAAAAATAGAGTGTTGGCATCTTTCATAAGGATTAATTTTTTTATTATCAAAGTGGTGTAATACTCTGGTAAACGATTAGGCTTAAGGTTACAATTTTAAGTAAAACTCTAATATCCTCTTAGATACAGAGTAAGCTGGCCTAAAGGAAGGTACCTATCAAATACTCGTACTCCATTATTTCTAATACTAATCCGCCTTTTCTTCACCCCATTTCCAGTGAGTGGGAGAGCCAGCAGCGCCTTCAAGCCGTGGTGGGATGTCTGCAGGAGTTTGTGGAGCAGGAGACGCGTGCGCGGTCGGCGGCTGTCGCGGACCGACTGTGCCTGCCGCCGAGCATCCAGTTGCCGGACGGCGAGTTTGGCCAGGACGCGCACTTGCAGTTGCGAGTGCCCTATCAGGTGTGTAAGCTCTTCTCGCTCACTCTACTTCCTTAACGTGCAGCCAGAGAGAGACAATCGCTACTTGTACGAGCAAGTCACTTCTCTAGTCTCGATCATGCTTTTCTGTTAGTCTTACTTGGGCCCTTACTCAAGTGTATAAACGCTAAGGCAATAGAAATAAAAATATATGGGATTCGTGTAGAAAGATCACGTGACTTACCGAATGCGTGTGATTTGTATTGGACTGATATTTAGTGGAGGTGCACGTACCCATACTGATACCTACGATATTACTAGTACTTCTTACATACCTGTTAATACTGGTAAACTTTATGTAACCAATTTAGGTAGGTCTGTAGATTTTTTCGTTTTGGTTGAACGATTGTTAGTAACTACAAAAATATAAACTACAGTTTCATATTTATTGTAAGCCACCTAGACACAACCTAACATGGTTGTCCTAGTGTGAGAGCACCTCCTTGATTCCCAATCAGCTTGAGAGTCACTCTCTAAATAGTTGATCACGTCGTTAATCCCTTTTGAGAGCGACAGAACCCTGGCAACTGTTTCCTCGGTTACATATGGTCGGGAAGAAGTTTATCTAAGCAATAAGGCAGATGATTACACTATTCAAGCCCTCATCCTAATGATAGCAACAACTCATTCCACACCAAAATATAGCCTTATGTCCTTAGGCGCCATGGCAAAGTTCCCTAGAATTAGTCACAAACATGATTATGGACTTAATGCATGTGTTTGTAATAAGGGGTTGTCCACACTACAATCAGCAACACACCGATGCACGAGTAATTACCCTACAGCAGATCGATCGAGACAGCTGACCTGATTTTCGCCCCATTATTGTTGCATTCAATCTATCTATCGTGTTTTGCTGCGTGTAATACTTTTGATACCGGCATTAATAGGGCTAAGAGTGGGGTAAATTTAAAGAAAAAAATACTCTCACATAAATTTGTCACACATGAACTACAATTCTACACCAAGTTGCTTTATTTGTTTGGGAAACCGGAAATTAGTTTGATAGTTCATTTGCTATTTCAGCTCCTTGCAATTAAGTTTCCTATATACAACATCAGAGAGCGATAAGCTATCGTAAATAAATTAGTTTGTTGTCAAGGCAACGTGTGCATAGGTTGTTACCGCCACTAACTCTATTAGCCACACCTTGAGTCAGTATCTAAAATTAATCCGACATTATAACGTATAAGGATCATTAAAAATTACTACTTATTTTCAAGAGATGATTATTAAGTACATTGTGATGTAATTGTATAAATAGCCATTGCTTTGTCACGTGTTGATAATGTGCGTTGTGGCGTTCACAGCAAGCCGAGCTGACGCGGAGCTTCCAGCCGCCGCCGAACAAGTGCGTGAGCGACGTGCCGGAGTGGGGCGGCGGGGGCGGAGGCGGCGGCGGGGCGGGGGAGGCGCGCCGCAAGAAGGACGGGCTGCTGCAGCGCGCCACTCGCTGGTGGGTGCGCATGGGCGCGCGGCCCCTGCCCGAGCGGCCGCCGCCCTGCGTGATGGTGCCGCGGCCGCCGCCGCCGCCGCCGCGCGCCTGACACATTCCGGCCGCGCGCCATACATTCCAGTCGGGGCCCGCCCCCGCCAGACTCGCCTCGCCGCGCGACCACCCACCTAGTCCTAATTATTTAATCGATTAGACCTATCTAACTGTACTAGTAATTATTATTGTTATGTGGTATGTGTGAGGGCCCGGCCCGCTAGTTGTGTAGGTGTGCGTCCGCACTCGTCTGTTGAGTTTTGCAAAACTAAGACTGAAATTAAAAGATGTAACAATATTATGTCGACATGTATGTATGTTGTCTTAGGTAAAATTAATTCAAATAGATACTATAAATGAGTATATATGGTTCGGTCGGCGGCGTGCGCGCGCGCGCTGCCTTGTAAATATGTGTATATACGTTGTGGCAGTGGGCGATCGAGGTGGCTACATTCCTGGGCCTCTGCAAATCTCATTAGGGTAGCGCCTCTTATTTATTTAGGTTAATCGGTGGCCCCGCGACGCGCCCTCTCCGTGTCTCCTGTGCAATGTTACGAGTAAGCTATCTATTTATAAGCATATCACTTCCGTCGTCCGCAGTGTAAAAGACAAGCACCCGCTCCGGCTGCGCACGCGCACACTCGATCGCTTCGTTCGTTCACTCGGTCGTTCATTCGGTCACCCGCGGTGGACAGTGGCCGCTGCGTCAGCTCGCGAGAGTCAATTCATTGTCATGTAAACTAGGATCATTGTTTGTGCTCTATAAATAAGATTTATTTATTTTTTCTGTCTCTAAGCAATAGTGTCTGCTTTGCCTTGTATTATAAAATTGTGAATTAGCTGAAGTGATCAGAACGCTCTGGTTGAATATAAAAGTTGTTTAAAATAGTTTCAAATAGATAATTGTCTATAATAGATAACAAACAATTCCATTTGTCATACTATAAGTGAAAATAAGAGCAAATGTTAAAATCTGCATTAAATTACGACCTAAATAATGAAAACTTTGTTTCCTTTTATCCCTTATTATTATTATAATAATATAAAATTAAAGTTAGATCTGATAAGTTTAATGTATGACGTATATAAATAAAAACAACGCATATTTCCACACACTGATATAATTTAGATTTACCAGGCTTAGATCCTGTTTTTACATAATACACATTTTTTGAAGTATATTTATTTGAGATGAGGTCAGCTAAATGAAGCAGTACTCTCCGTAAACATAATTATAAAAAGCGTACTCCTAATTAACTATCAAGGTTCAGTGATGGATATCGGTCCTTCTGAATAGCTAACTGTCACGTTTGGTAATAGATGACACACAAAGTAGCTAGGTTATATTATAAAATGTATAACACCTTATTTTACCTTTATAACACCTTTTTTTAAATGGCGACATGGCTTACCACCTGTCACATTAAGTACTGACTATCTGGTCAACACGTCGGTTCGAGGTGGCCATAAAATTACTACCTTCGTAATTGCGGAGATGGAAACCTCTGACTACCCGCAGGGGTTAATGGTAGTTAACGCGTTTGTTTGTTTTTAACTTTTTTAGGCACCAATAATTGCTAACTTGTCTAAAGGTACTCTTAACATCTACTCTCTTTGTGTAGTCTATGTATCTCTTCAACCATTCCTTTCAATATTCCTGTCAAATGCTCATGACTTTTCACCAACACAACATCAGCTGATGCCGCCAGCCGCAAGATCCCGCCGTAGGATAATACTGTGATACCTACACCTGTGAAAATATAAAACACATTATTTTCCCCCTTAAGGAGTGTGAGTGAAGCGAGGGAGATTTGTCAAGATTGTTCCAGGTAGTTTAGTTTATTGGGCTCCGTGGTTTCCGCAATTAGTCCCCACTGGGACCATTTTGCGTGATGTCGCTGACTATTCCAGCCAGCCCAGCACCCGCCAGAAGCGCAGAAGACGCCTAATGTCTTCACAGGCTTCCCGAAGCGACCCCGGTTTCCCAAGGATTTTAGCCCGTTCTTCAGCCACGGCCCCGGATTGTTCCAGGTAGTAATAGTCTCTGCCTATCCCCTTGGGGACGTAGAGGCTTGAATATATGTATGTATCATACCGTTGTCCCAGCTAGTTGGGGTCGAAGCAACATTTTTCTCGCTTCCATACTCTTCTATCAGACATCATTTCTGCAATCACTCCCTTACTTTTAGTAAATAATGTATGCAGTAAATAGAGAAACATCACGCAAGTATAGTTTATACATTGCAGGTTAGAAATGGGTTCACGTTTCCATATCCGCAAATACAGAATAAAATATGCTTAGAGTACCCGCCACATAAGGTGGCAGTAGCCAAACTTGGAACTAAATTTGACGTTTCCGCCATTGCGTGTTATTTTGTATGAAAGGTAAATTTAGTATTACCAGCGTTGTGTTTTTTGCCCACTCTTTGTAATTTTTATGTTTGTTAAGGGTGATTATAATAAATTGATTTCTGGAGTTTCTTGTTAGTTCTTCTCCAAGGGTCTCCGCTGAACTTCTTCTTCTCAATCGTTACGCTCTTATCAGAGCGGTCGTGGTCTTCATGACGTGGCATCTTGAGCAGCCGAAATGGTTGGTGAACTAACCTCGGTAAAAATATGTAAAGACAATGCTCAGTGCCATGTTTGAAATAGTTTTTTTACATACATACATACACATCACGCCTGATTCCCTGTAGAGGGGTAGGCAGAGATCACGGATCCCCATTTGTCCCGATCCTGACAGACCACTTTCGCTTCATTGACATTCATACATTCTCTAATACACTCTCGGCGGTTATAGGTACTCCTAACGTCACCTTTTTTCAATCTAGCGTCTATCTGACTGTTACATATATGTCTTATTAGGCCGGCCCCTACGTAACCGCCCTTCCACTTCACTCATATATATTCCTTTTGTCAATATATAGTTTTTTTAATTTGTACTTAGATCATAAAATAACTTTCAAAGAGAGCTTATGATAGGGCCTATTTTGAATAAAAATATTTTGACTTTTGACTTTGGTATATTAATTTGTTTTATTTGAGTTTATAGCTCTGCAACCAAAGATCGTTACAAATGAAACCTCAATATAATGTATCGAGCCGTATGGCACAGTGAGTGCTAGTTTTGGCGTGTTTACTGGCGACACTGGATTACGCGACTGTGGCGACGCCTCCAACTGCCACCTTATGTGGCGGGTACTCTACATTGAACTTAGAGATCCCGCCAAATAAACTGGCAGTAGCCAAACTTGGAACTAAATTTGACGTGTCCGCCATTGCGTGTTATTTTGTATGAAAGGTAAATTTAGTATTACCAGCGTTGTGTTTTTTGCCCACTCTTTGTAATTTTTATGTTTGTTAAGGGTGATTATAATAAATTGATTTCCGGAGTTTCTTGTTGGTTCTTCTCCAAGCTAGGGTCTCCGCTGATCTAACCTCGGTAAAAAATATGTAAAGACAATGCTCAGTGCCATGTTTGAAATAATAGTTTTAAGAGATTCGCGATTTATACTCATGATATAAGATATAAGGGTGTGTATAAGATTGATTGCAGCTGTGGGAAATCCTACGTCGGACAGACTAAACGGTCTATTGCGGACAGAGTGAAGGAACACATAATATATGTAATATATAATAAGAAGGATAAGTCCCGTTAATTATTAATCATGTTTGAAATAGTTTAATAAACATATTTTGACTTTGATATATTAATTTGTTTTATTTGAGTTTATAGCTCTGCAACCAAAGACCGTTACAAATGAAACCTAAAATGTATCGAGCCGTATGGCACAGTGAGTGCTAGTTTTGGCGTGTTTATTGGTAACACTGAATTACGCGACTGTGGCGACGCCCCCAACTGCCAATTTATATGGCGGGATCTCTAATTAACAATAAATAGTCAGGTTGTCATGGTGATGTATGGTATTGCGAAAAAGTCAGATTTCCTCACCATGTTTTATTTGGATGTATGAAAAAAAATTTGAAAGAACAATTTTAGGATGTAAATAATTATTAAGAAAACGTACAGAACATTAAGTGATGCTACCTGACAGGTGACTTATAATGTATGTATATGTAAATAAGACTTATCATTAACGCCTCTTGCGACATGTCGGGGAACTATTCGATTTTCCTCATAAACAACTAAATTAGTAAAGCAAGAATTACAACTTTACTTGATACCCTGTTTTAGCAAGTCGTAAGATTACGGTAAACGATATTTTTATACAAACATATCACTGACAGTGCCCTTAAAATTTGAGAATCTTAACTATAGAAGATGAATATTTAGCATCATACCTGTGGTACCCTTATGGGGAACGAAGAACCTCAATTCCGTAACTGCATCACCACAAATATCAATCTGTTTTGGTCCAGGCATATTGCTGAATACTATACTAGCTTGGCTGCTTCTTAGAAGAGGATTCAACACTTGTTTCGGCAGAATACATCCCACTGTTCTTAGGAAGTAATAGTTTGTCTGAAAAATAGGTATGAAATATTTGTAGTAACAACCAATAAATTAACTTTTGATTAATAACTAACGGGACTTATCGCGTAAGTTTTTATATAATAGAGTCTGACTGAGTCTGCCCTTGACCATGGCTGCTGCAACGTAGCCGAAACGTCAGGTTAATAAAGGTAACTTTATTATATAAAAACTTACGCGATAAGTCCCGTTAGTTATTAATCATGAGTATAAATCGCGAATCTCTTAAAACTATAAATTAACTTTTGTACTCCAGTACTGGAATTAGACCTCAGCGAGAGGACTCGATAAGACACTTGTACTTATATCAGACATCCAGCTTCTACAAGATGACCCATAGAAATAATAATAGGCTATTTTTGTCATAATATCAGCGCTATGATTATCCACCATTCGTAACACACCAAGCTGAGATGGAACATTTTGCACTACAATGGTACACACAATTATATTATGTCTTCGTCTGTGACTTGTAGTTGTAATATAAACGGTTTTATTATAATTATAAAATATAACAATTTAACTACTTCTTCAGTGATTGGGGCAAAGGAAAAACAGTGATTCTGATCTAGATCGATGTTTGGAAACGTTCTTTTTTTCTTTTATAGGTTTGAGGGCGTGAATAATTCAATGTGTACAAGAAAACTACAAACCAAAGGATCAGCACTACTCCTGATGGCTTCACATCTCAACTCTATTTTCCTTTCCATATCATTCGTAGACTTTATTGGAAGATCAAGTATAGTCACGCTAAAATTGTTTTCTATACTTATTTTCCCATTTACTTCAGAGGTTGGGACCCTTACTGGTAGAATTACAGCAATATCTTTAGGAATATCAGCTGTTATCTAGAATTAATATGAAATAAAAATATAGGTATTATCGAATCATTTAATGAGCACCGATCAGGAAGACACGCTTTAAACTTTAGGGCATAAAAACACCAATTAAATAAGTATCGGCTAGGTGAATGATAAAAACATCACTATATAGAGGACAAACCAGACTCTATGGCAAAAGGAAAGTATCTATTATTAGAGTACCCGTCCACATAAGGTGGCAGTAGCCAAACTTGGAACTAAATTTGACGTTTCCGCCATTGCGTGTTATTTTGTATGAAAGGTAAATTTAGTATTACCAGCGTTGTGTTTTTTGCCCACTCTTTGTAATTTTTATGTTTGTTAAGGGTGATTATAATAAATTGATTTCTGGAGTTTCTTGTTAGTTCTTCTCCAAGGGTCTCCGCTGAACTTCTTCTTCTCAATCGTTACGCTCTTATCAGAGCGGTCGTGGTCTTCATGACGTGGCATCTTGAGCAGCCGAAATGGTTGGTGAACTAACCTCGGTAAAAATATGTAAAGACAATGCTCAGTGCCATGTTTGAAATAGTTTTTTTACATACATACATACACATCACGCCTGATTCCCTGTAGAGGGGTAGGCAGAGATCACGGATCCCCATTTGTCCCGATCCTGACAGACCACTTTCGCTTCATTGACATTCATACATTCTCTAATACACTCTCGGCGGTTATAGGTACTCCTAACGTCACCTTTTTTCAATATAGCGTCTATCTGACTGTTACATATATGTCTTATTAGGCCGGCTCCTACGTAACCGCCCTTCCACTTCACTCATATATATTCCTTTTGTCAATATATAGTTTTTTTAATTTGTACTTAGATCATAAAATAACTTTCAAAGAGAGCTTATGATAGGGCCTATTTTGAATAAAAATATTTTGACTTTGGTATATTAATTTGTTTTATTTGAGTTTATAGCTCTGCAACCAAAGATCGTTACAAATGAAACCTCAATATAATGTATCGAGCCGTATGGCACAGTGAGTGCTAGTTTTGGCGTGTTTACTGGCAACACTGGATTACGCGACTGTGGCGACGCCTCCAACTGCCACCTTATGTGGCGGGTACTCTAACTCTGCCTCCAACCTTTTTTGAAACCAGAACCTTATTGACACTAGAGATCGTTCAAAGATAACAACTTACCGTTTCAAAGTAATTTCGTAAACCGCTCGACAAACTCATAGCTAGAATATCGGAAAAGCGAACATTATTATTCTTTTTAATTTCTTCCATAATTTCCATTAAGTGTTCATCTGCATCTATCCAGGTATATATTTTATTGCCAGATAGTTCTAAACCATGTAAGGAGTTCTCATCTGGCTTCCTCAATATTCCGTCTACAAAACATATTGGAATTTGTATAACTTTCAATACATCGTATTTATTCTCGACGTCTTTGTGAGAAAATTTTGGATTAGTATAGTCATCAGCTAGTATTTTGGTAAATATTTCAATTAAGGCCACTCCGTCACCCAAAGCATGATCTATTCTAAATATAATAGCATGCCCATTCTTTATTTTCTGTTTAGAGATTAAGATTTCAAACATTCCGTTATGGCCTTTATGTTTACTATCAAGAATGGTTATAAAATTTTGTAGTTCATCTTCATTTGTTTCATTATTATCACAAATATGAACTAATCTGACATATTGGTCTATGTCTATGGATGTTTGTCGACTCCAGTAGTAAAATCCGTGGAATTCTTTTCTTGTATAGTACATTTTAGCTACATCTCCATTATGAACACTTTTTTCTAGTTTGCTCTTAATTTTATTAACTAGCAGTTCCGGAGAATCTGTCTCTATAATACCAACTACTGTTATAAAGTTGGTGACTCTATCACCTAGACTCCAAAAGACATCAAAACCGTTTAGGTATTTAATGAAACTATCGTCGTGTTTCGTAATTTCAATCCAACATAAATATTTGTAGATGCTCATAAAGGTAAGGAATATTATAAGTATGGGCATGAATATTATTAAGATTAGTAATACAATCAGTCTTCTTATGTTTCTTGACGCCATCAGTGCCTTAAACTTCTGCCAAATATCAGCTACCTGTGTATTATAAGTTTTCGATATAATATTTCATATCTTATATGTTCTACGCGGCCTACCCCTTCCAACTCTACCTTCCACTTTGGCTCTATACATTTCTTTCGTAACCCTCCTTTCATTCATTCTCCCTATGTGCCCAAACCACCTCAACATAGCTTTGTCTATTTTCGTCACTTCATCTTCTCTCCTACCATAACGTTCACGAAACATACTCTCTTCCCTATCACAAACTTTTACATTACATTTTTTTAATTCAAAATTTGAATCAGAATATGGAATTCGGCAATAAACAATACGTATAATAATTTATTACCTGTGGAACCATTATTTAATTTGTCAACTCACTTTTAATATTACAAGGCTTGCCTTATAGGAGACACTTTTCCAACACTAGATATTTGGTCACATCTTGTCTTAAAATAAGTAGAATAATATTTTTATAGTGTCTCACTGTTACTTCTTGTTCTTAATAGAATAATTACAACGAAAAGACATTCTTATACAAAGCTACAATTTCTCTATTATGTGAAACCGTACTTATTATTCTTTTTATGTGTAAATCTATTTAGCAGACTTTCATATTAGGAAACACAATTACAATCCACTTTGTCATAAATCCGACACTTTTCATGAACCCGCTTAGCTTGAATGCTCTATGTGTCTAAGCATTACTTTTACTTAAAGTGACATTTCCTTACCTAATATGATTATTGGAAACCTTAAAGAAAACTAGAAGCTAAATGTGTGTAATTAAATTACGTAGATGAATCAGATATTACTTGTGACTTATGTCGTTATGTATAATGATTCTTTTAACCACGTGTAACTATGATCATTACGAGTCTTACTGTCAGTAATTAGTCAAGCAGAACATTAGTTACTTAAATAAGTATTGACAAAAATTTTCGGTAACTATATGATAATGTATTCGACGTAAGTATGGGACTACAAAGTAAGTATGGGTTGTTACTTCTCTTGTATTCTCTCAGGTTTAAACATGAGGATATGATGAATGCATAAAGATAAATCGATTACCATCACCTCATAAATTATGGCAATAAAGACTGTTAGTTTTTTTTAAGTTTACAGTCAGTTTACAGCAAGGGTAGATGTATGAATAAAACATATGAAAAGAATTCTTAATTTTATTTATTACATTATTCAAGCATTATCAACAAAATTTGTACATTTGTTTTAGTCTATCGAGACTTGATATGTATTGAATTAAAGCTCTTGAATTGCAATACTAAAAATATATATTGACTTATCATTAGAGGTATATGAATTGATACCCATTGTACTGAGTTAAGCCTGCAGAAATGTCTTTTTGTAGCCTGTGCTATTAAGAGTAAGGCGTCCTAATTTTTTCTCATCACAATATTGGTACTGTTTCACCAGATTGATGTTTTAAATACAAATTAATGTGTCATATAAAGATATATATTCCTTATACGAGTACGAATGTAAATTGTACACCGAATAAAATCGGTGGTTTCATATAAAAAAACCATGAATATAATAAATCTAAACCCTAGTACACGTTCTTGAATTCTCAAAAAATAACTACTTAGGTACTATTAATGACCTTCATCAACTTCTCTCATGATTGTCAAATATGCTATACCTTAGCTTATACGCAATATTCTTACGTTGACATCTTAAACCTTACAACTTACAACTCTCTAATCGGATCGAACTTAAAATATTCGAGATCAATCATTATCACCACAAAATCACTCTTCCTTCTTCTGCTTATGGTCTGTTCCTTCTATTTTCTGCCTCTTGAGAAACACGAGAACATTGATCCACACGAACGAAGCGCATGCAACGTAGATCACCCTCATGTGTGGTGCGATGAAACCGAAATTGACAGACTGCACTGGGATCCAGAAGAGTTGGTTGGCTGCCAGCGTCTTCACATATTTGGCCCTCAACTCCTCAAAAATATCCTCTTTCCTACCCAGCACGGAGAGAACTGAAAATAGATGAAATTAACAGATATGATGGGTGACATTGACTGTTAGGGATACGGCGATACGGTACACTACATATCACGTTGGGTGCTGTCTTTGTAGTGAAACGCGGGCTTTGAGTGGCTGATACCTAACATGCCTTTGAAAATTTTGCCCAAGATTCAACCTATATTAACATTATATAAAATTCTAGCCTCTAACTACCCCCCCACAATATTAAAGTTAGTGTGGTTACACTAGTCGTGAAAAGCGTGCTTTAGGAAGGTATCTAATTAGGTTGTTTGACGACCTAATCAAGTTGGCCGGTACTTGTTGGAGAAGGAAAACTCAATCAGTCCGTATGTCATCCTTAAGCGAGGCCTATGTCCAACAATATGGTCTTCAACCGGGCTGAAGTGACAGTGACACTCACACCTTTGTGAATGATACCAGAGAGATTTGTATTAGTATCACACATCTTGAAAAGTTACCCATTATTCTAGATATATGTTGTGTCAGTATATCTCTTCATGGCAATAAACATTATTTGACACTTGACCTTCATCAGAATGTTTGCTCAATTTTAACGACTGGCCATTTCATGACAAGAGTGGTTACTCTAGTTTTTGACTAACGTAGTAATGTTACCTGTCACGATACATATATGTTATTAAACTATGTATCAACTTACTGGTGTAAAAGGCGGCTAAGAGAATTGGGGTCATTATAAACTGCTCGGAGCATACTTTCGCGACTACGTTCTTCAGGCGGGTCCCAGGGAACTTGCGGTCAAGAAACCTGTACCTGGATATAAGAAATAATCATGTATATATAACTATAACTACAACTACTACTACTAGGGCTATGGGTGAATGGAATCCATTGATCGATGGGATAGAAATCTTTGTCCACGTGCCACCAGAATCTCGATAAAAGAGCTACAAGTGACCGAGTATGGACCTGTCCGTTTTACAGGGTATAAAAGATGAGGAGTAGGTATACAAAAAAGTAAGTTTCGATTGGTCATTTCAAGGCTGATTCTACCTCGTATTAGAGTCGTGATATATATATATATATATATATGTAGTAAGTAACAGATCATCTTTACTTTTTAAGGTTACAAACATATATTATTCCATCTACGTCCTCGAGGGGATAGATAGCCACCTGGAACGATCCTGACATATATTCACTCACACCCATGAATCTTCCCATACATGCTCTTCTATTCTTTTCAATGTCCAATTATTATTAAATATTCATAAAGTGTATGTACTTATAATTGTAAAAATACTCACCAGAAATACAAAGTTGGCGCATACAGTAGAGATCCAGTTGCTACTATCTGACCTCCCGCAACGAAATCATACGGTTTCTTTTCTTCCTGAAAAAAGAATAATTATACTTTAGTAACAATAATAATAAAGCTTACAATAATAATTATAGAATATGTTAGTAATGAAAATTCAGTCTACAGGGACTCGTAAAAATATAACCTAAAAATTGTAGGAAAAACGGATTTTATCCCTCGCAATATTGTTTACGTATCAGAATTAACTAAAATACAACAAATTTCAGTCGGATATTGTTGATTTTGTTTTAAACAATCCCAAAATCCTTTGATATTGTAAATGAGGGTAGATACGAATACATTTTTTTCGCTGCACGAAATAGAGATTTGTTTATTTCATTACTGTATGCAATTGCATAAAACTCTACACTGACATAATGAATAGACGATAAAATATACGATATCATCTATGTTAAAGTAAACATTGCGATAAATCTAAATATAAATATCGGCGAATGCGTTCTCGACACATGAAATTAAAATAGGTCGGGATACTATTAGATAATTTCGTCATTGTCACCATGTGGTAGCGTGGCCGAGCGGTCTAAGGCGCTGGTTTAAGGCACCAGTCTCTTCGGAGGCGTGGGTTCGAATCCCACCGCTGCCAACCTTTTTTGTTACGTGTAAATTAATTATCTTGGTATGATATTTACGTAACATATAAATATGTTTATGGATGTTTGTCGACTCCAGTAGTAAAATCCGTGGAATTCTTTTCTTGTATAGTACATTTTAGCTACATCTCCATTATGAACACTTTTTTCTAGTTTGCTCTTAATTTTATTAACTAGCAGTTCCGGAGAATCTGTCTCTATAATACCAACTACTGTTATAAAGTTGGTGACTCTATCACCCAGACTCCAAAAGACGTCAAAACCGTTTAAGTATTTAATGAAACTATCGTCGTGTTTCGTAATTTCAATCCAACATAAATATTTGTAGATGCTCAAAATAGTAAGGAATATTATAAGTATGGGCATGAATATTATTAAGATTAATAATACAATCAGTCTTCTTATGTTTCTTGACGCCATCAGTGCCTTAAACTTCTGCCAAATATCAGCTACCTGTGTATTATAAGTTTTCGATATAATATTTCATATCTTTATATGTTCTACGCGGCCTACCCCATCCAATTCCATCTTCCACTTTGGCTCTATACATTTCTTTCGTAACCCTCCTTTCATTCATTCTCCCTATGTGCCCAAACCACCTCAACATAGCTTTGTCTATTTTCGTCACTTCATCTTCTCTCCTACCATAACGTTCACGAAACATACTCTCTTCCCTATCACAAACTTTTACATTACATTTTTTTAATTCAAAATTTGAATCCGAATATGGAATTCGACAATAAACAATACGCATAATAATTTATTACCTGTGGAACCATTATTTAATTTGTCATCTCACTTTTAATATCACAAGTCTTGCATTATAGGAGACACTTGTTCAATACTAGATATTTGGTCACATCTTGTCTTAAAATAAGTAGAATAATATTTTTATAGTGTCTCACTGTTACTTCTTGTTCTTAATAGAATAATTACAACGAAAAGACATTCTTATACAAAGCTACAATTTCTCTAACATGTGAAACCGTACTTATTTTTCTTTTTTATGTATAAATCTATTTAGCAGACTTTCATATTAGGAAACACAATTACAATACACTTTGTCATAAATCCGACACTTTTCATGAACCCGCTTAGCTTGAATGCTCTAGCATTACTTTGACTTAAAGTGACATTTCCTTACCTAATATGATTATTGGAAACCTTAAAGAAAACTAGAAGCTAAATGTGTCTAATTAAATTACGTAGATGAATCAGATATTACTTGTGACTTATGTCGTTATGTATGATGATTCTTTTAACCACGTGTAACTATGATCATTACGAGTCTACTGTCAGTAATTAGTCAAGCAGAACATTTGCTACTTAAATCAGTATTGACAAAGATTTTCTGTAACTATATGATAATGTATTCGACGTAATTATGGGACTACAAAGTAAGTATGGGTTGTTACTTCTCTTGTATTCTCTCAGGTTTAAACATGAGGATATGATGAATGCATAAAGATAAATCGATTACCATCACCTGATCAATTATGGCCATAAAGACTGTTAGATTTTTTTTAAGTCAGTCAGTTTACAGCAAGGGTAGATGTATGAATAAAACATATGAAAAGAATTCTTAATTTTATTTATTACATTATTCAAGCATTATCAACAAAATTTGTACATTTGTTTTAGTCTATCGAGACTTGATATGTATTGAATTAAAGCTCTTCAATTGCAATATTAAATGTTGTAACTAAAAATATATATCTTATCATTAGAGGTATATGAATTGATACCTATTGTACTGAGTTAAGCCTGCAGAAATGTCTCTTTGTAGCCTGTGCTATTAAGAGTAAGGCGTCCTAATTTTTTCTCTTCACAATATTGGTACTGTTTCACCAGATTGATGTTTTAAATACAAATTAATGTGTCATATAAAGATATATATTCCTTATACGAGTACGAATGTAAATTGCACACCGAATAAAATCGGTGGTTTCATAAAAAAAACAATGAATTCAATAAATCTAAACCCTAGTACACGTTCTTGAATTCTCAAAAAATAACTAGGTACTATTAATGACCTTCATCAACTCATTCTCTCATGATTGTCAAATATACTATACCTTAGCTTATACGCAATATTCTTACGTTGACATCTTAAACCTTACCAACTTACAAGTCGTACAACTCTCTAATCGGATCGAACTTAAAATATTCGAGATCAATCATTATCACCACAAAATCACTCTTCCTTCTTCTGCTTATGGTCTTTTTCTTCTATTTTCTGCCTCTTTAAGAACACGAGAACATTGATCCACACGAACGAAGCGCATGCAACGTAGATCACCCTCATGTGTGGTGCGATGAAACCGAAATTGACAGACTGCACTGGAATCCAGAAGAGTTGGTTGGCTGCCAGCGTCTTCACGTATTTGGCCCTCAACTCCTCAAAAATATCCTCTTTCTTACCCAGCACGGAGAGAACTGAAAATAGATGAAATTAACAGATATGATGGGTGACATTGACTGTTAGGGATACGGCGATACGGTACACTACATATCACGTTGGGTGCTGTCTTTGTAGTGAAACGCGGGCTTTGAGTGGCTGATACCTAACATGCCTTTGAAAATTTTGCCCAAGATTCAACCTATATTAACATTATATAAAATTCTAGCCTCTAACTACCCCCCCACAATATTAAAGTTAGTGTGGTTACACTAGTCGTGAAAAGCGTGCTTTAGGAAGGTATCTAATTAGGTTGTTTGACGACCTAATCAAGTTGGCCGGTACTTGTTGGAGAAGGAAAACTCAATCAGTCCGTATGTCATCCTTAAGCGAGGCCTATGTCCAACAATATGGTCTTCAACCGGGCTGAAGTGACAGTGACACTCACACCTTTGTGAATGATACCAGAGAGATTTGTATTAGTATCACACATCTTGAAAAGTTACCCATTATTCTAGATATATGTTGTGTCAGTATATCTCTTCATGGCAATAAACATTATTTGACACTTGACCTTCATCAGAATGTTTGCTCAATTTTAACGACTGGCCATTTCATGACAAGAGTGGTTACTCTAGTTTTTGACTAACGTAGTAATGTTACCTGTCACGATACATATGTATGTTATTTAACTATGTATCAACTTACTGGTGTAAAAGGCGGCTAAGAGAATTGGGGTCATTATAAACTGCTCGGAGCATACTTTCGCGACTACGTTCTTCAGGCGGGTCCCAGGGAACTTGCGGTCAAGAAACCTGTACCTGGATATAAGAAATAATCATGTATATATAACTATAACTACAACTACTACTACTAGGGCTATGGGTGAATGGAATCCATTGATCGATGGGATAGAAATCTTTGTCCACGTGCCACCAGAATCTCGATAAAAGAGCTACAAGTGACCGAGTATGGACCTGTCCGTTTTACAGGGTATAAAAGATGAGGAGTAGGTATACAAAAAAGTAAGTTTCGATTGGTCATTTCAAGGCTGATTCTACCTCGTATTAGAGTCGTGATATATATATATATATATATGTAGTAAGTAACAGATCATCTTTACTTTTAAAGGTAACATACATATATTATTGCATCTACATCCTCGAGGGGATAGATAGCCACCTGGAACGATCCTGACATATATTCACTCACACCCATGAATCTTCCCATACATGCTCTTCTATTCTTTTCAATGTCCAATTATTATTAAATATTCATAAAGTGTATGTACTTATAATTGTAAAAATACTCACCAGAAATACAAAGTTGGCGCATACAGTAGAGATCCAGTTGCTACTATCTGACCTCCCGCAACGAAATCATACGGTTTCTTTTCTTCCTGAAAAATAGAATAATTATACTTTAGTAACAATAATAATAAAGCTTACAACAATAATTATAGAATATGTTAGTAATGAAAATTAAGTCCAGAGTGACTCGTAAAAATATAACCTAAAAATTGTAGGAAAAACGGATTTTATCCCTCGCAATATTGTTTACGTATGAGCATTAACCAAAATACAACAAGTTTCAGTCTGATATTGTTGATTTTGTTTTAAACAATCCCAAAATCCTTTGATATTGTAAATGAGGGTAGATACAAATACAATTTTTTTGCTGCACGAAATGGAGATTTGTTTATTTAATCACTGTATGCAATTGCATAAAACTCTACACTGACATAATGAATAGACGATAAAATATACGATATCATCTATGTTAAAGTAAACATTGCGATAAATCTAAATATAAATATCGGCGAATGCGTTCTCGACACATGAAATTAAAATAGGTCGGGATAGTATTAGATAATTTCGTCATTGTCACCATGTGGTAGCGTGGCCGAGCGGTCTAAGGCGCTGGTTTAAGGCACCAGTCTCTTCGGAGGCGTGGGTTCGAATCCCACCGCTGCCAACCTTTTTTGTTACGTGTAAATTAATTATCTTGGTATGATATTTACGTAACATATGACATAAATATGTATATTAGTATTTACACAAAGTAATACAAATACATTCAACTAATAACATAAACTAAGAACTATTATATTATTTCTCACCCAAAATTTTGATTCTGTGCAAATTACGAAGTAATTTTAACATTATCTCTTTGAACTAATGATAATATCTGGGACACTATTACACCAATTGAACCTTTGAAAGTTTAATTCAATCACTTGTGTTAGGTATATTTAGGAAATATGAACTTGTTATAGATAGATAAATACATATGTATATACCGTATTTATAATAATCAACAATCAGACAGGAAAGCAGAAAAAACTTTTTAACTCGGCCTTCACCGGGAATCAAAACCAGGACTTAAAATGTCCAAAAAGCCTTACTGTTGCGAATCTGAAGTAGGTCTGTTGTGAGAACTCCGCAGCACTGTAGAGACCAGCATAAACTGCTGTATTGGTCAGCAGGGGGCGCGTTTTCAGCATATGTCGACCCCATCCTGCCACGCGGCTCAGCATGTTGCTTTGGTCTCGAACGGGGTAGCTGGAATAAGAAAATGTACTTACATATATATTTACGAAACTCAAGGATCCAATATGTCATTGGTTGGCTTTTGTTGCAATGAATTTGGGGTTGTAATGGCATTTTAAAGATAATATATAATGAGATAAAGTATTAGATATAAGCAATCTACGTCTCTATTAATAACTTCACGCACGGTATGGTAGACTTGATGAAAGCTACAGCAGAATAACAATGCATAAAAAAATCATTTTGAGTCAAAAACTCATGTAGTATTTCGTAAAGTTCTCATAGCACTGGCATAATCATATTGGTGAGGGAAAACATCATGAGGCAACCTGCCTTATCCCACAGGATAGGTAATAGTCAGTGCCTATTTACGGCGATACGGTTCACTGCCTATCACGTTGGGTGCTGTCTATCTAGTGATACGCGGGCTTCGAATGACCCATACCTAACATGCCTTCGAAATTTCGGAGATGGGCATTCAAGCCTCTGACTACCCCGGCATAATAAAAAAGGGAGTGTGTATACACAAGTCGTGAAGCGTATGTATGTATATTCATATTGTTCTAAAGCTAGTATTTAAACGAACATACATACAAAATTTCACCCAGTCCCAATCCAAACCTAACTTTTGGTGTACGCTTAGCTATATTTTATTTAGGCTATATTTACATTAGCTATATTGTTTATATACATTTCAGTATTATTTATAATGAGCGTTTCAATTTCAACTTTTATTACATGGCAACGACGACGTTATTACAACATATTACTGCCAGTTTCAAGTTTTGCTTTGACTAGATAAGCTTTTGTTTACAATTTGGCCATTAACTGATGAAATTAATTAAAGAGGAACTAAATTAATAGGAATTTCCTGGCAACCCTTTTATTTGTTTGGTTATGGTATTTTGTTTCGTCTGCGCTGTAAACAAAGTGATCCTGCGAACTTTTTGTGAGATTATAATCAGTTTTGTACCTGTTTCTAATGGCATTTTATGTTTATATGGTACTGTCTATGGTTTGGGTGGGTTAGCGACAATTCTGTCTAAATAGAGGGAAGCCGGGTTTTCATACTCGTTTAGTACGTTTCATTTTACCACGGTCAGTCAATCATTTCATGTTTCAGTGGCATATTGTATATTCTTACCAAACGAACGTATGTACCTTAAGTCAAACAATATTACGTGGAATCACGACTCTTTCGTATACATATATATAATGTATAAGTAGAGATCGCGCCATATATGATGGCAGATGGAGGCATCGCCACAATTGCGTATTTCAGTGTTCCAGTAAACACGCCAAAATTAGCACTCACTGTGCCATACTGCTCGATACATTATAGGTTTCATTTGTAACGGTCTTTGGTTGCAGAGCTATAAACTCATATAAAACAAATTAATATATCGAAGTCAAAAGTCTAAATATTTTTATTCAAAATAGGACCTCTCACAAGCTCTCTTTGAAAGTTATCGTATGATCTAAGTATAAATTAAAAAAACTATTTCAAACATGGCACTGAGCATTGTCTTTACATATTGTTTACCTATGTTAGTTCAGCGGAGACCCTAGCTTGAAGAAGAACTAACAAAACTACTAACAGAAACTCCGGAAATCAATTTATTATAATCACCCTTAACAAACATAAAAATTACAAAGAAAGTGAGCAAACATAACGCTGGTATTACTGAACAGTAATAAACAACAAAAATTATATTTAAGACTAGCATAATGGACTTGTATCCCCGTGCTGTAAATAAATAAATAAAAACAACAAAATAACACGCAATGGCGGAAACGTTAAATTTAGTTCCAAGTTTTCCGTCTGCCATCATATATGGCGCGATCTTTATAGATCACGTATGTCATCTGTCCAGACTCCCGATCCTAACAAATCACATATATGTACATATCTACATTTATATACATACATACCTTAGTAACAAAAAAGATTTGATATAAATTTGATAAAATTAATGTAAAGATAGCAGAGGTTCGATCGGTAATCGATTGAATTCGGTCTTTTTGTGTGATAATTATGTAATAAATTTTATCTGTGATTAGACATACACTCGCACAAATAGATTCTCTTAAAGGATGGACTTAGAACATTCTCCGAACAACTCAGCAACATACTGAATTACTCATTGAATTTACCAATATTTACAATTAATAGTGACTTATCCAACACAAAAAAAAATGAATTTCTCTAGTCACATTTTACGGTAAGTCGGGAATAAAGGCACCTGATAACCTATTCAAATCTTAGGTAAGAACTAGTCAAATAAGGTTTAGACGATCAATAATGAATAAATAAATTTAACTATGAATTAATCTATGAATATACTAAAGTTTATACATACCAATTAAAAAATATCAGACACTCTATACTTTTAGTTTTATAAGACTTTATTCAACAAAATCACGAGTGAATGCTTAAGAGGAACTATGATAATTCCGCTCAACAGTCTATCTAATACTGATAAAAGGAGGGAAATTTCTCAATAACCTATTTCGTAATCTTATCTCTTACATAATATGGGATATAAATATATTCTTATCTCTTAGTCATCTGTAATAATGTTCCTAATTATGGATTATGACATCCAATGGAGGATGTGACGATGCTTACATCAAGTTCACATACATTTTTTCTGATAAAGGTACACAGAACCTCGGAGTTTAAAGTTAAAATATATTTTTGTGTTTGGCTAGCAAGTTCTTTGTGGATTGAGAATTAAGTAAGTTAATGGAAAATCCGGTGACAGAATACTTGCTTTACACAACACTTAATGATTTTACTTACATATTTGTATACTCAATCCTATTCAGGTTGGACAGAACGTAACGAGAATTACTACAACGCGGGATAGTGTCATAGATTTATTAACCACCAAAGAACACATTTTATTTACAGCAATGGTAATGACTTGGGATAAACATAGATGAATACACAGTTTTTCAATTTAAATAAGAGGCTTACATACTCATATCACGAGTTCCCTACATAACAGTCTTTCCACCTAACCTACTTATAGGTACCTTTTGAAAATCCACCATCATTCAATACTCGTATAGATGTTATACTGACAGAGGTTGACGTTAGAAGTAACCATGGAGTAATTTGGTTCGTGGAAGTAACTTAAACCACCGAGTGAGTATGGAATGAAGTGACAATAGTTCCTCAAGATCTAGTAAAATGATAGTAATCTCAGCCTACCCCTCTGTAGGGAAATAGGCGTGATATGTACGTATAGAAAGTAGGGAAAGGGGTACTTATTAATCTGGGACAAACAACAATGGTTCGAAATTTGAAAAGAAAGACTCGGCGAAAGAACAATAACACTAATTTGCTTCACAAATGCTTATTCGATTATACTGTGAAGTTAATTGTGCCACAAGACTAACTTAATTTGAGAATATGGAGCGATACAACATTTCTATAGTCCCTGTAGTGGTAGTTATAAGTATTGAAAGATAGTCATGTATTTACGTGTTAAGATGGATAATTTTAATAATATCGATACATCGGTTTTGTGGTGATCGATGCTCAGATTATATGGACCTTGACTTAGGTTGTAACTTCGGAACTTATAATTTTTTAAAGAGTTTATAACTTTACGTGATTGAACATTCGTAAATGTATACTATAATATGATATATAACATCAAATACCTCGTTTTGAAATAATGGAATTGAGCTCTATGGGTATGTGAGTTAAAAACCTAATATAAAATCTGAGTCCTTAAGTCTTCATTGCAACAAAATAAATTTTATAGTAACTGTTTTTATATACACTCCATAATTAATCTTAATCTCGTATAAAATATAACATCTGAATCCAAAGTTCGTGTGCTTAATTGTTTTATTCATTAACAGGATAAATAATAACCTATAAACGTAAATATTTAGATTTTAACTTCTCTTTTAAACCAATTATTGTTATCTAACACTTTCTTACTCATCATACATAACCAACTGTATACAATATGAACAAAAACTTATTTACTAACCTTATTACCAACACAACACCGAACTTTATATAATCAAATAAGTATCGAAATTTAGATTTAAAATATCACAAAACTCACGGTCGATCGATACCAACAAAATCACGAAGTAACTTACATCCAGGGACCGGTTTTAATATATTCAATTGGTTCAATAGAAGCGTGTATGTGTGAGTGTGTACACAATATAGACACAGGATGATGCCTCAATTACTACACGTGTAAGAGAAAAAGAACAATAATACACTTCGCGAATCTTATGCCTTGCGGAGTATCTAATAAAAAGTTTAAATTGCAGTAAAACATTGACAACAGTGTTGATCACTTTACGTGTTAATCAGATAGTTAGCGTCTAACGTCATAGGTGATGAACCGTATCACCATTTGCACTGACTATGCGATTTCTTGGCAATGGAGAGGAGAAATGTTTTCGTCATAATGTTCATTTTACTTACATCTAGCACAAACTTCTCCAAGTCATGGATTGCCAATTATAAACACGGTAACGTTCAGACTCCATCGAGATCTGGGCTGTTCTGGAATCCTTGCAGCGATGCCAGGTCGATTGGCGTTATGTGCAGGTGTTGAGGAGCCTATACAGCGTGGCATCGATATCTGTTCAAGTCCAAAACCAAAAGACAAGTCCTATACAGTTGCTCAGAGGAGTGAGACAGGGGGATGTCATATCCCCGAAACTGTTCACGAACGCACTGGAGGACGTCTTCAAAACTCTGGATTGGACTGGGATGGGTATCAATGTCAATGGCAGATACCTCACACACCTCCGCTTCGCTGACGACATTGTCGTAGTGGCGGGGTCGCTGCAGGATTTGCAGGGAATGCTGCACAGTCTTAACGCTGCCTCACGGTCGGTCGGTCTCCGGATGAACTTGGACAAGACGAAAGTCATGTTCAACGAACTCGTTGTCCCGGGGCCGATCACGATCAGTGGAGAGGCGCTCGAAGTGGTCCAGGAATATGTTTACCTGGGCCAGGCTCTGCAAATGGGTAGGGACAGCTTCGAGCGTGAGATTTCCAGAAGAGTGCAGCTGGGCTGGGCAGCATTCGGGAAGTTGCGTCATATCTTCTCGTCGCCACTACCGCAGTGTCTTAAGACCAGGGTTTTTAATCAGTGCGTTCTACCTGTAATGACGTACGGTGCCGAGACGTGGAACATGACGGTCGGGCTGGCTCACCGATTACATGTCGCTCAGCGAGCAATGAAACGTTCGATGCTGGGTATCTCGTTAAGGGACAGAGTCCGGAACGAGATTATCCGGCAGAGAACCAATGTCGTAGACATTGTCTATCGATGTTGCAAGCTGAAGTGGCAGTGGGCCGGTCACGTCTGTCGCAGAACCGACGACCGTTGGAGCAAGGCGGTTCTCGAATGGCGACCGCGTCTCGGTAAACGTAGTGTAGGACGCCCCCCTGCCAGGTGGACTGATGACCTGAAAAAGGTCGCTGGTAGTGGTTGGCTGAGGGCCGCGAGTGATCGTGTTTTGTGGCGTTGCCTTGGGGAGGCCTACGTCCAGCAGTGGACTGTCATAGGCTGATTGATTGACCGTTCAGACCTTACTTCCAAAGTTTAATATTTTGTAATCACTTAACCTTCATGAATGCTTATGACAATAAAATATAATATGGATTATTATATTCATTCCTCTACGTCCCTAACAGGATAGGCAGAGACCTATCGTCACCTGAAACGACCGTGGCAAATCTCTCTTGTATCACCCACACACTTCTCATACATGTTTTTCTGTGCTTCACGCCTTGAGAAGAATGTATTAAATTAATCATTATTACTTATAAATTTACTATTTATTTTTATATAAATCAATTACTTTATACATTTGGCGCAGCCTGTATCGAGGTACTGGTGTCGTCATAAGTGGAAAGACGCATATATTATAACATAACATATCGTGTCTACAAAAATGTTCACTATTTCTCATTAAATGCACTAATACGTGTTTTCCTAGTATATGCAATTTCAATACATGGCTGCGATTGAAATATGACTGCTATACAATGTGTAAGAGTACAATCCTCTAGCGGGTGAACAGAGCGAAATAACCTTAAAACGTAATGTATAGGATAGGTTTGATTTCATTACAAGGGGAGACCTAGATTGTTCGTTATCCGAAATAGTGTACCTATTATCCATTTTAACCATGGGAATTATTAAATAAAGGTAAAACCCTATGTTAAAGCATTTTAGCTTAATCTCTCTAATCACCAGTATATTTAATATATTTTAATATATTTAATCATTCTTCTCAGCAAATAATATTGCAATTAATAAAAGATATAATTCTTAAAAATACGGAATTAAGTTTCAAGGCAATCAGTGGATCATAAATCACTCAATTTAATTATTACAAACCCTAACCAAATTAGATCTAAAATATATGCTTTTTCTTCTAAATGAACCTTATCAGACTCAAATTCCCGCTCATTATATACAAAACCTATAAAAAGCCTTTACATTTAGAATTAAAATACATACCTTCATATTTAGAGACCATAGTAAGAATAATAAACCTTATAACTAACAACACATTGCTGCAAAAGGTAATGCAGAAGAAAATCTGACGTACTGACTGACAGAAGGAAAAAGGAAGTGTAATCTGTAAACAGCTGATGCGGGAAAACAAAATGGCTGCCAGTAGAGCCTTTAAAAGTTGCGTGCGCATAACATCACAAGAGTTAGAATCTTATGCCTTTGAATATAAGTGACTGTTATGATATAACTATACATAATATTTATACTCGTATTCCATAGAATTTTAGTACCAGGTGCGCCTTTTACTACATGCCGGAAAGTCTACTATTGTGCTAGTACTTACGCTATTAAGAACAGTATTTAATTATAGTATTTCTTTTTGGTTATAGCCTATCCCTTGTTACTTTTAGCATGTATGCTATTGGCAGGATGAAACTAAACTAAAGTAATTGCTTACCAACCCATCGTATACTTGATAGAGCTGTGTCTAATCAGTTAAATACAAGGAAGTGATGTATGTTTTGAATGTAATATGTTAAAATGTTTTGCTTATTTAATGATCGAAATGTTGCAATATAAAATAAAACAATATGAATAAAGTTTCATATGTATGTATATTCATATACTTTTCAAATAACAATTCGTTCCAACGTGTTATGAAAGTAAATTAACGTTTTTTACATTTGCAATGGATTAATCGCATGATTCCAAGATTCGGTTGAAAATACAACAATAAAATGTATCCCTTAAAACACACGAATTAAAATTACCCCTCTTCATACATCTCAGTGAATACCTACCAAGGCTTTATTACATTTAACTCTCAATATCTGTCAGTGAGTCAACCATAATGTATGGCCCAAAAGACCATTGATACTTACGTGTTAGCGTAGTCACGTCTCCGACCACCTCGAAAGGAAATAGACGTAATTTCTATGTAAAGCTTAGTACTGCGGGAATCATACTGAATGAGCTGTTTCTTTCACATAATAATATAAATAAATATATTTTCTCTAATAATAAACAATGTTTAGGAACGGCAACTTAACCGTTCATATGTAACGAGACGTAGTTTTTATTATTTAAAAAGGGGTTCTGATCAAAGTTTTGAGACTGAAGACAATCCTAAGTTAAAATATGTAACACACAACTTGCCGCAAAAAATTAAACCAAAAGAATTTTAAATGATGATTAATATGTCAAATAAATACTTACATAATAACCTACTCAATACGAACATTAGATTCTTTCAGATCTAACACAATAAATAATTAAAGTAACATATTGTTTTTTTAATAATATTTCAAATGTCCCAGAAAAAAAACAGATCCCCTATGTTTCTATCATAGTCGTAGTCATCCAGATAGTTTCCGATGAATTAGAAATTTAAGAGTTATCTGTCATCATCATCATTATAACTAGCATAATAACTGTCAAGTACACGGAATTTATGTTTATTATATGACTAAGTGCAATTTCTAAACTATACACTGAATCATATTTTTTACGACATTTGTATTGCCCACCATCCATTCAAATGGTCATTGCGGCTATTTGATATTATTAACTGCTAAGAGCATTGAATTAATTTTTATAATGATTATAATGAAATGCGTAACAAGTTTTATCAAGGCAGCTATACCACTAAGGTTGGGGCGAAAAGGTTTGAAATCCGAAAAAAAATATTTCTGACAATCCAGGGTGTCTTTCGTAACTCTCCTTTCATCCATCCGCTCCAATGGTCCTTACATTTCGTCACTACGTCTTCTTTCATACCACAACGTTCAGAAATCAAACTATTCCCTATCCTATTACACATTAATTACACATTTTCATGACATCAATCAATTTGCATCAAAAATATTCGTACAATTCTGTGGAAAAATAACTTTTATTATTGTGATGTATCTCTCGTTCTACTTTCGGAACTTATTAGGATGAATGTCGGTTGCCTTTTGTCCCAGCAGTTCGTTGATGGTGTTTAAGGGCCCAGAGTTAAATAAAATTAACTTTGTTTGAATTTTCACAATTGCTTTAAGGTATACTAACGGAGACATTCATATTCTGTTCCTGTACAAACGACGTCAGTAATGAGTTCAATATATCTTCTTAAAATACCATTTGATTAACTGTATAAAATCTACGTTAAAAATATTTTGTACAGAACACTTAACAAACAAACACCCAGAAATAACAACAGGTAAGTAAAGCTATAATAAGTAAATAGTTTTCTAAACTCTACACGGTAAAAACTTTCATTAGAGTAACAAGCTAAGGTAATTTCACTTTTCAATTTAGTTTATTACAATAAGCACTTGTTATCAGAAACTGTTAAGTATTTTTTTATAGTAATTCTTGATATGCAACACAATAGGCTGCGATTAAGAATGCAAAGGCTGCGCGGGGCGGCGAGGTAGGCATAGTCATCGGTGCCAGGTAACAGGCGGTACGGACGCACTGTGAGGCCTCTAGTAGCAAATTGTGGGCAAAAAACTAAGCCTTAAAAATAGGTATGGTTTGAAATGGTTATTAAATTGTTGAAAGTTGGAGGATAACAATTTTATACCAATAGTTTACACCATTAATGTTCAATCGTCAATGTTACTGTCTCATAAATATTAAACAATTTTTATAGAGACAAGACCACAAAAAATGTTTAAATTATGCATTATGGAATTAATTAATCATTACAATAATTATGTCATATAGTTTGAAACTACATCTTTCATATAAATTATACTCCGCCCTCTAATTGCCGATCAGTTTATTATAATCGATCACGGGGCCAAAGTAACAAATCAATGAGGCACATAGAACTATAGCTATTTAAAAATTTAAGCCATCTTAAAAATATGATTTTATCAATCTCCACGTGCCTAATGCCAAAGAAGTTATTATTAATTATTTATTTATTTTGCCCACTAATATTGTCGTTGGCAGCACTGTGCAGTCGTGAATCCACGGCGAACGTTCCCACGTAACCGTATATTTCTGTCTCGTACTTCATCGCTGCCTCCCACTCTTGCATTCGTCGAGGCGCTCCAACAAGCAACAGTTTTCATGTGTCTCTACTCCACCTCAGTGGTGTTATGAGTGCTATAGAGATACGCGTTTATGAAAGTTTCACTGTCAGAACGTAAACATAGGACAAGATACGGTTAAAAGTTACTAAAATACAGCCCTGTTTAAGTGCCTTGGTATTGGAAAGTTATAAGTGGAGTTTGGTTAACAAAAACTAAGTGAAAACAAGTTTTTCTTGTGTTTGTGTACAGTCCTTGAAAGCTTCATCTTAAGTTTGGTTTTAGTGGTCATTGGTGTCTGTGAATCATTGGATATTCGTTTGGAGTTCTTTCTAAGCACCAGGTAAGATTATTTATACAAACCTTAGAATATAGATTAATGATGAAGAGTATAATTATAACAAAGGTGTAATTTGTTGAGATTTTGAGCTCATCCAAAGTTAATAAATAGTCATAATTTTGCATTGACGAAGTATGTACGTTAACAAAATGACTCAAATTAATGAGCCTGCTAATGACACGCAAGGTATAACTTCTTAAAGAACTAAAGGTAATAGGTATACGTCGTTTCCTACGGTGAATAAAACTTTAATGAATGTGTATGTACAGGTGGATTTATAAAACCTTTACAGTCGCATTCCATCTAACTTTAGAACACTATGATATGTTTTGTGTTCCATTTCTTCGTTTTTACACCTGATATTACTCTAGAAGCAAAACTTTTACACATTCTGTATCAATCCCAGATCAGCACAGGATCAAAGTGCAATTATAGTATTATAACCGCCGAGTGTGTATGCGGAGGTGTATGAGTGTTAATGAAGGGAAATTGGTTTGTCAGAATGGGGACAGATGGGGATCCGTAATTTCTGCCTACCTCTCTACGGGAATCAAGCTTGAAGTGTATGAATGTATGTATTGAAGGTTTTGCAATGAAATTGAAATAGAAATCCCGCCTTAACTAAACCGGTTCTCACGAGGCGTTGTGATTTTCTTTTTTATTTTGCTGCTCACACGGAATGTGTTTCATGAACATATAGAAAGGACCTTAGTTTAAACTACGAACTAAGAAGGACCCAATATTGGGGAGCCTATGACTAGAGTTAGGTCACCTTATATTGAGCAAGTCTAGCAAATTGTGCTTCAATATATTATATTAATGTTTTCATTTCATAACTTATGTGTTTGAGGCTCTATTAACCTCGAAATGAATCATAAGATGCCCCATTATGTAAGTTCAAGTTAGGCTATAACAATTACTAAGAACACCTTTATTAATATTCGTACAAACTGAAGGAATATATTTTATTCAGTTTAACAAAACGAGCGTCTTAGCACGAAAACGTGACATTAACATGTTCGTGTCAATTTAAGAAATTCTCGTGTCCTATTTTGAAATATAACTGACGTCAGAATTTGTTATTGCACTGCATTCATTGTTTATTACACATATGTAAGAGCTACGGTTAATTACCTGTACGTACAAATACTTGCGTGAGATAAGGAAAGATAATTTTATTTTCTTGATAAGATAAGGTTTCGAAGAAATACGGATGTTTGAGGCTTAGAAAGCGTTGACAAAATGTATGTGATTAAACAAAAGACTAATGTAACAATGAGATGCCACATATGTACACGTGTTACTAATAAGAAATAGAGTATATAATATGTACCTCTTATTTTTTAAACATATTCTAAGAAACCAACGTTTTAAAAATGTTTTTGTTTGAATACTTATGTTCTTTGACAACCCTGTCACTCATCGTGGGTTTAAAGTTAACTAGCATGAGACTCGTTCCCCTTAGAACATAGCAAAGATCTAATATTTTTATATTGTCCGGGTTAATTAAGTTTAAAAGGCGTTTTCTGTCATTATCTGTATATCTTACTTAAAAGTAAATAGCCATATAGTCTCTATGGTGTCTCCACAATTAACTATACGAAATGAATAACAGGTGGCATTGTTACTTTCAAGGGTCTGTAGCAAAAAATGGGAGGGGTGCCTGTTGAAAAAGCATTGAATATCGTTATCAATGGATTCAAGAGAAACATATAAGGCGGTTTCCACAAAATCATAAAGTTTAAAATTCCAAGCAAAATAAAGACTAATAAAAAGAGAACAAAAAATGGCCATCACAGTTAAAGTTGACACTGAGACTAATAGTATAAATAATTGAATTGTTTTTTGAACAGTTCTTATATTGAAGCGAATATTGTACCCATTCAAATCATCATGAAGCAGAGTTTTGCTTAGACTACATTTCTTAGTTCCATAATTATGTTAACGGGATATGTTTTTTGGTGCCATAAGGTTTGATATAGTCAAGTCATTCATTGTTTCCCTAACACATTGTTACAAAATGTACAAATATGCAGAGCCTTTACCTCCTACTACCTGAAATGTTGTGCTTTTCTATTTCAGTATTGTCAATACTGAGCTTTTGAAGTTTTTTGCTATTCGTTTGAATTTGAACTATGTATATATAGGTAGCTAAAGTTCTCTCTGAAAATGGGCTCCAATTGGGCAGAAAGATTATTAAATATAGAGTATTAAATAATAGTAGAGAGCTATAACAGATATTACGTAAACATTACATACGCTTTAAGACTTGTGTATACACAGCTTCAGTGTCCATCCCTGAAATAGCGAAGCCATAAAATCCACTCAAATCCCACGTTTCACTAAACAGCCAACGAACGTAATAAGTAAAATATGTAGTTAAATTATAATTTTAATTACAAATTTATTACTTACCTTTAACCTACTTTATACCTTTAACAAATATAAAGCGACTAAGAAATATGCCTTAATGCCGTGAGAGGTGCACTTAACTCTACATAGAGCTCGTAAACATGCTGTCATATGACGTTTAACGATACTGTGTCATAAATGTAATCTTCAATGTTACGGTTACTTTACAATATCAGTCGTCATTATGATATACATTACGTATTTAAGCCTCTCTCTTCACGAGGATAGATAGAGACTTATTATCACCATGTTGAACTAATGATCTATCTACCTCATGCAACCTCTTCTATATTTCACATAACAAGCATAATCAAAGATAACTGTAATTTCAAAATAGAGTTTTGTACTGTCTATTTTTGTGGCTATCCTAACCTACTTTATAAACCGAAAACGTTCTATAAACCTTTCTGGATATCCTCGCTTTCGGAAAAGTAGTAGAGGTATTCTATATTTAAACCTCTTTCTTGACCTCCAGCAACTTTAACCAGTAAGTAAACAGTATCACTGAAGAGTATTGCAAATATACGTATAATTTTACTTTATTAAATGTCTCGTTGACCTATGTCACTTCACCGGTTGTATTTACTAAGCTAAGAGTATTCCAAAACCCAATAATGCGTGGTAAATATTTCATTCCATCAGACAAATCCTCTCGCTGAGTCAACTGCAAGCTCGATGACGTCACTCCGCGTTGTGTCAGGTAAACGCTCGCTCGTCTTTCGAAATGGAGACCGCTATCTGTAATGATACGTTAGGAAACTTTCTAAAGGTCTCTCAGCTAATGAAATGCGCATATTGAACTGAAAAATTGGTCTGTGGAATGTTTTAGACTAAAGGTCGAAGGTTTCATCATAGGTTAATCGTAAACAGTATGAAAGATGCCAGAAAAATGAAAGCGACGGTAAAAACACATTATTGATTGTCTCTCTTTCTTAATGCAAATTCTACTGAATAATAAAGAGAGTATATACAGTACCAATACATATATATATATATACATATATATGATACAATACCTATTGTTAAAAGCCTTAACAAAAGTAAGGAATGTGGGAAATACGATTTTGGCACAAAAAATGCATAAGTAACGGGGCAACATAATTGGTCCTCAAATATTTTAAGAGCGTCTTGTGAATGCCCTATACCAGGGGTTCCCAACGTGTGCGCCGCGGCGCCCTGGGGCGCCGTGAGTCCATCCTCTGATCATCATCAAAAATATTTAAATTTTGTTTTCCGACAAGGACACCCATGGTCCTGACTCTCTGTTATTGATCGAGTACCTAATTATCGAAAACAAACCAGAAGTCCAAAGTTCTGTTATATCTTGCGATTATAATAATTATATGTCTCAAAAAGCAGCTAGGGTAGGGCGCCGTGAGAAAATTTTAAACAAGTTATTGTGCCGCGGGCTGAAAAAGGTTGGGAACCCCTGCCCTATACAGTCAACTTCAGATTTAGCACTTAAAACTCCGAACACATGGCATCGTCGCCTTCTCTGGTCTCTGCTTTATAAAGAGGAGCAGGTAGGAGTAACTTAAAGTAGGTACATAACCTCCGTTGCGAATGGTTACGGCCATTAATATCCTTTTATTACATGAATATTACCAACCTATTGCCACCTAACGGTAGTGACCCTGACGTAGGCTATAGCCCAACCAACTATTCCGCCTGAAAAGGGATCATTTTATCATACTCCCGCCCTCTATATTTTGAATTATCAATTAAAAACTTCTAGACCACGACTACTCTTTAATTAAGTTACGAAAATACTCACCGCATAAATTCATCAAGAACAATTGCCTAAGTTATTTTTGCCCAAATAGTCCCATTACGTAAATTGAATAACTTAGTGTAAAAAGTCAATTTGGCAAATCACTTCACGCTTTTTATTCGTCTGAATCCGCGGATATTATCTGTGAACATCTCTTAGTCATATTCTTTTTGACTTTAACGAGGTTTCACTTTTTCTTCGGATACGTGTCTTTAGTCAATGTAACGTACTTATGATTTAAATTATTTTATTTATTTATTTTTATTTTACTTTATTTAGGAAAACAAACAGTTGTATAATTATAGAAAATAACAAATACCTTAAATACATAATAACCTACAGTTTCCATTACTTTATACAATACAATTAATAGACACAATTTAGACAAAAATATACATATAGATAAACAATACACATTCTACAACAGAACATATACAAAACTAACTATAATGAAGCAACAAATTTTTGGATTTTATTTTAAATGTAGTTAAAGGTACATTAAAAATATCTATTTCCAACAAGAATTCGTTGAAAAGTGAAGCGGTGCGTCTAAAATATGAGTTCCTAGCATAATTTAAATTATCATGATTATGACATTTCACGCTGATACTAGCTTGAATTTGAAGAGGTCTGGCGATTAATGGATAATGTTCAAGCGCTCTTTCACTAGTTACGGCACTACGTCATTTACCTAATCATTTCTTGATGTTTTCTTCAATTATGATGCATTTATTACTTTTCTAATCACACTTCTGTAGTACAAATTTATCGAAATGACATACAAAAATATTCAATTTTAATCACCGTTGATATTGCGAATAAAAAACATGGCTTCAAACTTTGAAACTCGTAGTTCCGTTGGTCAATAGGTTACTAATGAAGCCTGTTTTTTACTCAACTAACTGTATGGTAACTAGTATACATGCCAACAGAAAGCACAAGTTAGTGAAAGGACCACGTCTTGGTTTTTATGATATATTAGAGATAGGCTTCTAGATCATTCATCTGATTCATTGATAAATAAATTAACCTTGTCATAGGCGTCTCAAATCGTAGATTTGTTAATTAGCTAGCAATTATTAATAAATAATTTACTAAAGCTCTGCTTTGAATAAATTAGATGTATGTAGCTTTCAATGAAGATTTAAGTACATATAATTAGTTAGATAGATGTTGAGACACTTAATCACATGTTTTATTCGATGGTCTGCTAATATTGGTTGGTAACCAACTAAGACCAAAAATCACGCCATTGCTATTTTATAAGGAAAAGAAGCACAATTCTAGGTTAATATCTTAGTAAAGTCGACGGAGCAAGTGCGGTAAGTCTCAACTGCAACAGGTAAACCTCAATAGCATTTCATAAGACCGTCACGTCTTCTATTTAAAAAGTCACACCGGGGCTGTGAACAATGGCTGCTTCGCCACAATCAGTCTAGCGAGACACTTGACGTTGATACGCTTAGTGGTTTTCTATAAAAAGTGCTTTTATACAGCTAGTTTATGTATTAAGTCCCGTGTGAAAAGGTAATGTTACTAGCGTCTGTGTAAGTTCACGGGGCGCCCCATATGTACTCAGTTATGTACTAGGAAACAGCAATATTGCTATGTAACTAAATAAGAAAACGGTCTAAAATATATATGAAAATTAAAAATAGCATAGTACACCCACTGTTTTTGTTGCGTATACAATATATCGGAAAGAAGGCAGCTAATTACGATAAATCAAGAGTTAGATTAGCAAGTTAGTGAGCAAACACTATGAAATAAATCGGATGACCAGCATTGGCAATGTTTTCAACACTTACTTTTTGCATCGACACATTTCAACAGCAAATCCTCTATGTTATTTATAATTTAAATAAATAACCACACGTTTACGTCACCAAACAAAGAACTCATATAAATTCCTTCTAATCTGCCTCATTATCATATGAAACAAAACAGTCGAATACACCCACTAATTATGCGCTCGAAGGGTGTACGATTTCACTGAAAACCTTACAATGGATACGCCTCTTTGTGCGTATAAGGTTACGAAACATATCGGTGATAACCATTGTCTGTGCAGTTCAATGAACATGAATAATCCAATATAGTAGAAGTGACAATGCCGCGATGTATGCAATCAATTGAAAACTAATATGATATTCTCTTTATTTGAACTACAAAAGTGTTTTAAAATGTTGTATCTGATACTATTCAACTAAGATAGCAACAAAAATACTATAAGCTGCATTGTAATCAGCATACATACATCCATATTCAATCCTTTACGTCTATAACAGTAGAGGCAGAAACTGTCGATCGCCACCTGGAACGATCCTGACTAATCTCCCTTGCTTCACTCACACCCATTAACCTTCTCATACATGCTCTTCTGTTCTTCTCGCTACTTACACCCGCCTTGAGAAGGATGTATCTATAATCAGCAAGATTATATAAAAGATAATCTTATGTGATTATAACTGACCATAAATAACCAAAGCTTAATATACTTGTGGTTATCGAAAGATAATACATTCAAACGAGTACAATATCAAATTAACAAGTATGCAACATAATCCACTTACGAACTACGTTTCATTAAACGCAATCACAATACATACTAATAAAATTAGCATTGTACACACAGTTTTCACTGTTGACTGAGCATGTATGTATATGCATACTTCCCTATTCATAAATAAAGTGAATTGAAAATTTCCGATGTATAACAAAGTTAGTAGAGGAAATACTAAATGTAAATAGACATTTTATAAATTATTCAACGATAAAATTTCACGGTGATGCGTAAAAATGTAAGTTACTATTCCATTCATTGCATTATTGTGAAGAAATGATTTTCTTTCGACTACATATATAGTCGAGTACTAGTCTGTGAATTGAATTCAAAAAGAATAAAATCTGATTTATGTAATTTTGGTTATTGGGGTACGAGTTTTCAAACTTTTATATATTCACAAAATATTTATATATACCATAACTTATGACATATGTCATATAGCAAGCGAAGGGCTTATGATATATACATACAAACGTTTAGGCTGTGAGCCTGTTATGTTTGTTATAATAACTCGTATTAACGCTGGTAGGAATTATCTCTATGATACACTTAATGATCATAAGACATTTCTTCAACATAAATAACATTATTTTTAAATAGACCGAGTAAAACAGCAACTAGAACAGTAAGAATTAATAAATATAACACGTAAACATTCGTTGTTTTTACTTTAGTATTGTTTTACTTTAGTGTAAACATACTTGGTAGGACAGTATGCAAAGAATGCATGCAAAATATACATACATACATATCACACCCGTCTTCATACCTACAGAATGCTAGGCAGACCTTATAGATAACCGTTCCTTCCGATCTTGGCAAACTAGTTTCGCTTCCTCACATCCATTCATTTCTTCATACACACTCGGCGGTTATAAGTACTTACATACATAATATTCACGTCTCTACGTCACTAACAAGATAGGCAGCAACTATCGATAGCTACTTGGAAGGTTCCTAATAAATCTGTCTTGCTTCACTCACACACCTTCTCATACACGCTTTTCTGTTCTTCAAACTGTCTTTTTAATATTCTGAAATATTAAACATAAGCATAATAGTTTTTTGCGTAGTAGTATACCTACTTATACATAATATGTTGACTTCTGCTCATAAAGTGCAGAGCAGTGTTCAATCGAGAGGCTTTGGAATCTGGGTCAAGTTTAGTGGTAACGGGACTGCAGTCAAAACAAAGGCTGTATTATAAAGTGAACTCTTTCAGTTGGTCGTTGAACAACTGTGTCTCAAAAATTCAACCATAAAAAAATAGCTTGGTACTTATTCATCTGTATTGGAATGAGCTAATCTTCTATTGATGTGCTTTTGAATGAATGAAATGGAGGAATACTTTATACAAGTTTATTCCTATATATAGATGTATGAATCAAAACATTCATTTAGATATAAAAGCCCTTGTCTAACACTACCACGATGGTACATTACGACATATTAGGGGTAAGGCCCGAAAGCTAATGTCGATAGAAATGTTTCACGTGTGACGCCATAATTACTTATATGAAACAAACAATAGAAACAGAACGTAATTTCGTTTATTTACCTTCGATATTCAAATACATAAAAATCATGACTTTTACTCGATAATTTCAATGCAATCATTTCCTCCACAGTACCAATATTATACATATAGTACAGTAGTAGTAGTATAGTAGTACGTCTTTGGGTTTTCTTCTACTTTTGTACTTTCGAGAACGATGGATGGATTAGATATGAGTACAAGAATGAATAATAATTATTATTCATTATTGTACTATAATATATCGTATACAATTTTGTACGCTAATTTCTCTACTCGACACAGGCGTATGCTCCAACCATTCCATTTACGTATCAATTATTATTTATTTAACGTTAGCACCTTCACATTGACAGCATGAAGGT
This sequence comes from Leucoptera coffeella, assembly GCA_030578115.1. Classification (NCBI taxonomy): domain Eukaryota; kingdom Metazoa; phylum Arthropoda; class Insecta; order Lepidoptera; family Lyonetiidae; genus Leucoptera; species Leucoptera coffeella. Next base: position 35,160 of record JAMBLF010000934.1, on the reverse strand, counting down.
TGCATGACGCGGACCAAGTGCAGTTCACACCATTGATCGCGAATGCTAACAAGCTCTGTTGGAACAGATGATATAACTCCATTGTTTACTTTTCCATACGTACTGAGGTATTTGCGTCAATAATAATCACTCATCAAGTTCGTACTTTTGCAGGATAATCAGAGGTTGTAGTAGATGGTTAGATATTTCAAACTTGAGGTACAATTGATAGTCAACTTTCAATATCATAAAGTTCATAACGAGCTTACACATTATACTTTTTAGGATGGACTGAAACCAAATTACCTTTAGCATAACTATTGGTACTGTAATACGATTAGTATGGAACAATAATTAATGATTAGATACCATATCCCATTAATTCGACGTAGCTCAGTTGTTTGGGTCTTGTCTCTGTATCAGTGGCTACAGGGTTCAAATTCTGCTTGAGCATGTACCAATGGAAATTAAGTTAAATGAATTTCTATGTACATTTTCGTAATAAAAACGAAACGCATCGAATAATGCACGGAATGAGGGAAAACATCCTGAGGAAACCTACCGGTTCTCCGAACAGATTATAGTTAGTACTTGTAAATGGCGACATGGCTTACCACCTGTCACATTGAGTACTGACTATCTTGTCAACACGTGGGTTCGAGGTGGCCATAGAATTACTACCTTTGCAATTGCGGAGAGGGGCACCTGAACCTCTGACTAGAGTTAATGATCGTGACCGCGTTTGTCTTTTGTCATATCCAATAAATTAATCATAGTCTTTAATTATAGTCTTACTAATTATGTTGAGTCTAAAAAATAGACGTAACGGGGTGAAACGGAAATATTACTACGCATTAACAAATGAGACATTTGCCAAACGGAACTTGGCGAAACCATGCCCTCGTTTCAAATAGACTAGACTACAATTTCTTGTTTGGCAACGCATCAGAGTATGTACCAGTATATACTGAAAAACATTGCACCTAACACTCATAGTCGTTGCATAATGAAAGAATGAATAATTCGTACATTGGTCTACTTCGTAATGGAATAATTTGGTCAGTAGATTCTATGTTCATTGTCTATTTGATAATGTGTATATGATCTATTTTTAAAATATAAAACGTATTTGTTAAACGTGTATTAGTAATAAACTCATACTAAATTGTTTTTATTCATTATAAGTACAAGTACTAAGTATTAATATGGTACAGCATTAATATAGTATACGTAAAAATACGTAGGTAATTTCAATCCAACTTCCTACAGGTAGGTACACGTAATCTAATGGGGAAATTGCCTAACAAGTATTCTATAAGGAAAAGTGTTTGTGATAAGATTATGCGCATGAAATGAAACAGGAAATAGCCATTTTTACGGACCTGTGTTTGAGTTTACTTATTTTCCAGGTACCTATGATCTAAATAGATGTACATTTATATAACTTGCGTGTTCCCCGAACAGGTAATAGTTAGTGCTTGGAAATGGCGACATGGCTTACCACCTGTCACATTGAGTAATAACTATTTGGTCAACACGTGGGTTCGAGGTAACCATAGAATTACTACCACGATTGCGGAGATGCATACCTGAACTTCTGATTACCCCGCATGGGTTAGGTCGTGAACAGCGTTTTTTTTTGTATGTACATAAAGCATACCCGTTCGGTTATAATATGGGACTGACTATTACCTAAATAGCCTCCTTTCCTCCTAGGTTTTATATAGAATTTAATGTATGCAAGGATTTTCTTAAGCTAGAGCTTTATATACCGTTTCAGCATAAAATATTTTTCAAGTAGATCAAAAATATCGTTATTAAACACTAATATATCTTTATAATTGAACTTCACACATACAAAAATTGTTTTTCCAAACTTAAAGGCTTAATATATTCTTTAACATATCCTTCGATTTCCTAATGACTTAGATTTTTTAAAGCTGTAGCTTATTAGCATTATAATATCTCCATCCACTTAGCTCTAATAATTATTTTTAAATACAATAACTGCTTTATCATTACGTTCACTAAACGATTACATTAACCGAGATCACCGTTGAGATTTAGTAATCATTAAGAAAACACTAGAACAAAGTATAGCTTAACATTGGGTTAAGGTCGAATGCTAACTAATGTTCATTTCCATTATTGCTACTGCGTTCAATCACGCGAAAAGGCACACGAAACCTGTCTTTAAGGTACGCACGTGTAACGAGGGTTTAACGTAACAAAACTACTATGAAAATGCTTGCAGGGGTATTCAGAGGCTTGATTGAGCACCGTCTTAGAGTTATTGAAGCTTTAGTTATTTGTGATACTTACAATCAATACGATGTGCATAACTGTAGAGGTATTCAGATGATTGAGAAGTCGTCTTGAGTTATTAAAAGATTAGTAAGAAATAATACTAGTACTTACTCAGACCGCTAGCTCAAGACTTACATATTAGACTAGACTTGAAGATAGAAGACTGTATGTACGAATGTAATGAAATGTTATTATTAAAGTCATGTTTAAAAATGGTATTAAATATCCAGAGTTTCTTTGAAAACTTTTAGTATTTTATCCAATCTACATACAATAAAACCCTGAAACAGTAGCATATTTCAAGCTTATTACAACCAAAATTTAAACTCCCCATCACGTTTGTCCATCTATAGACACTACAAAGCACTTATGAGTACGAGAACATACAGTTTAAACGGTATTGAAGCGAGACAAGCCTTTCTAAGCCTGTCAGATATTTCTTTGTGTCTCCTCAGTGACATACGTCAGAGTGACTTTCTAATGGCCCCAAACTTGGCATTACTGGTCTGACTACATCAGCTCACGGAGGAATGTATTGCCAACACGTGAATGTATGCTATATGTGTAGGGTAATTACGGGGATGATGGCCCTATGAAGACGTCATGATAATCAGAGGTTAAACTGGCCAATGAGACGTGAGTAAATGAGAAAACAAGTCACATTGACCAATCGCAGACATTCGTTTGGGTAATGATGACGTCACTATTTTCTTAACGCGAATACACTATAGTGACTTGAAAGCTCAACTGCGAAGGAATCATGATGAATAAATACAAAAAATAACAAAGAAAATTAAACTTTATATAAAATAACTATTGAAACTTAATGATAACAATGAAAGAACTACTTCTAAAAATACTAGGACTTTCCCAGTGATCTACTTGAAAACTGTAGGTATCTAGTGTTCTAAAGGTAGCGTTGTTTAGATCTCTGGTTATTCTACATACATACATACATACATGCATAAACACTAACGTCCTTTAATCCCTTTCAGAGTGACCAGAACACAGACACGATTATATCACTTAGGTCGCTTTTTAGCATGAATATTAAGACTGTGATCTTATATGGAACTTTGGCTGCTAGGCTAGGATAGATTCCATTAAATTTAGTCCCAAAGTCACCACCTCTGACATACCGAAAAGAATGGCAGCTATTTAGCATTATTTTTCCGTACCACACTTAACACGGGACTGGTTTTTCTGTAGGATTGTATGTATATATTGTATTGATTATATTTAACTTTGTCAAGCTCACTAACCATATAACCATCAACTAACCATAGTCCGTGCCCATACCTTTTACAATCAATATGGTGGGTCAACAAAAAGTAAGGTACCTATTGCTTATGAGGTAATCGTGTTCAAGAATTTGTAGGTAGCTAATGTACACTTTGATTTGAAGGTCAAAATATAATTAGATTCTTTTAAAGAGTTAGGATATCAAAGGACTAATTTTTTCCTCATTGTAATACAATTTTTCAAATTAAAAACTAAGTCAAATTGTTCCTTTTTTATTTCAGTTTTTGTATGGCGCCCCATGTTCCATATTACTCCACAGCCCCAATATCAATGCTATTAAGTGACTTATTCCACCTCGAAAGGGATTAAAAGGCTTGAATGTACACATATGTATAACCCGTAAATATAGTGTACGCAATAGTTTCCAGCAAACAAAATAATTCTCAATGTCACACACACTCTTTTGCTTTAGGTGCAACGATCTTTCGTAAATAACGTCGTGAGTAATATTTTAAACGCGATTTTACTGAGGCATAAAATCTATAAATAAATATATAAGCTATATAAATAAACGACCAACGCATTTTACGACTTCGAAAATTAAATTTAACTATGGTTTGCTTCATGCCGATTGCCAAGTTAAAATTCCTCCTAAACATGAAATCTACGTATTCGACGATAGACTCTAAAAATTACATCAAATTTTATCACTACAACATCGAAAACTATTGAAAGGTTTGAGAATACAAGTAAAAATTAAGAACTGCATTTTCAATAGTATATGGCCGTTGCTTTTTATATGTGTATCCTGGTATATATGGATAAATAGGGATTGGGTAATCCCTGTCTGCGCCTTTATAGGGAGGCGCGACTTTTGATTTCATTATTATTACTGTTACTTATCTTTCATAAACTTTAATAATTTGGCTGAAAAAAACCTTTGCAATTAAAATACAAAGCCAAATCATAATTTACTGCAAAATATACTGAAATAAAACGTATTAAGACATATTTAGAAACAATTTATCGAAACCTAAGTAATTACTATAATCGACATTCGATCTTATCTTGATATTTAGTCTATAGGTACATTTAGAACTAGGTCTGAGTGACGTAGCCATTGCAAGCGAGTCATATCGATTTATACAGTTGTCGACCTGCTTTCTAGGGCAGTAGGAAGTGGATCAGAATGCCCCAGAATGTCTACGCAAGCTTTACACTTCTTTAAGTCAGAAGCAGGTTCAAAGAAATCCTTGGCATTATATATGAATGCCCAGATCAAACGCCATTGTAAGCAATTATGACATCTGTCAAAATAAGTGGCGGCAAATCAAAAAGTGCTATATTTTTTTACTTAACTTTAATAGTTAATTATTTTAAAAGGTAATTATTTTGTTATATTGGATAGAATAATGTATATAGTGGCTTATTATTGATCTGTTGCATTAGACAGCCAAAAACATGTCCTTAGGGACAATATCTTGGAGTGATAATTACTTATCAAAAACTCATAAGCAGTTAAGTCTGGATAATAATTTTCACCATAATATCGCAAGCGTTAATAGTGGTAATATCATAATTCGTGATTATAGCGAGACGGATCATTAATTATTCCTCACCCATGTATTGAGGCTATCATTCCAAGAATTCCTTGACTATTTTCGTTCCCTCTTAGACAGACCTGTAGACGCCAAACCTCATTTAAACATGGACAACACACGACGATATTTATTCGATTCAACATCGAGTCAAGTCACAGTAATCTCAGGATTCTGGCTGAACGCCAACATCCTCAGTCCATACACGACGAAGATAGAAAACTATTAATTGTGCTCTACAGCTGTTTGGTTTCACTGTAAATCATTAGAAATTTAGTTTCTAATGACATAATTAGATTATTATTCGAATTAGTCACAGGAAATGTACGATTTATTATGTAAAACAATTATGAAATTGCTTCAATAATTATTTTACCTTTAGGTGAGTCAATCTTTTTACTATGGCAATACCGTAACCAGTCTCATACCGTAAATAATCCGCGATGTTTATTCGTGAAATATGTTGATTGAAGTTTTATAATAATTATTATAACTAAAGGTAGCAAACTTAGAAAAAAATCCAAGTTGTCTATAGTCTCCAAAAGTTGCTGTTACAGTACAGTAAACTTCTAACAATTAATGATCACAGTAAAAATTATATACCTACTATAATTCTATAAAAAAAATGCAGAGAAAAATCTTATGACGTGTACCAATTTGCATATCCGAGGCAGAAATTCAATTATATTTCGCGATGCCTCATTAAACCTTCATACGTGAAACCTCGTTGGTTGCAACTCGAAACACGTTCCCCTGTCAAGAGGCATTCAAAGGCTTCTGTAGAATTTCGTATGCACGTTTCACAACATATCCAAGGCTACGTCCCACGAGGTGATTAATAAAAAAAACACTTTTGAATGGCGCGACTAATTTGATTGTGCGTTCGATGGTAGTAAAACGGTTTAGTGCAAACAATCAAATTATTTTTATTCTAGTATAATGTATGAATCATGATTGTAAAAGGTGAATCTTATTTTGGTGATAGATATCCAGCTTGATATATAAATAATACAACTCATTTATATCTGTAAAGATACGCAAAGAAAAAAATCATTGATTTAATTCTAATCAGACCTAATTTCAAAACAGCTAGGATTTTGTAGTTTATTATTAAATGAAGCTCGTTAAAGCTCGTTAACTGACAGGGAGAAGTGGCGTCATTTGGGGGAGGCCTATGTCCAACAGTGGATTGATACGGGCTGATGATGATGAACTTTTTACTTCTATCTATTTGAAATATAGTACAGAATATAAGCTAAAAGATAAAGATGAAAACCTACACTATTTGTATATAAGTTATATAAACACATGTCTTTGCCTATACGCCTTGAAAAATAAAACAAAATAGTACGCATCATGTTTTCATACCAAACAAATTACGTGTTTCAGTCTTAACTACGTATTATTTTTGCCATTTTTCACAAAGAGTCGCAATACTGTTTTTAGTGACTAATGGCTAACTCAAATCTAGATTTCGATAACAAAACAACTTATCGAGCGAGTGGCGAGTCTTTGTTTTAGGTATACTGTTATTACTAATCGATTATTAAACCCTTGCTAATCTGGGACGTAATAAGGAATGGCTTTATGCTCAGCACTATACATCGTAAGAGTCCGTTAATCCTTGCCAATTGAGAAATTACTGTTGTGACAGATGAATATTTGTCACTTATAAAGCTCACATATCGCTTAATTAGAACCGAAATTCCAATTTGCGATGGATCATCAACAGTAGGTAATCCTCCGTCCGTGCATTAACTTCATTAAATTCCGGTATATTTATAACAGCTTTCTTCAAGATCATCTCCATCAAGGAATCGGCAGTAATATTTCTTTTTCTTCTTCTTTTTTTTGGTATTTTATCCAAGCCAAAAAGTTACAATACTAAAATTTACACCAAATATATAGTTAAATGTAATGCAAAGGTTAGGTTGGGTTAGGACTGTATTATTTTGGTGTACAGTTCAGTACTGTTGGTGTGAATTTTCGTATTATTTGATGTTGTTGTATACTCAACCTTTTTACATCATCATAACTGCTTAGCAATTAAACCTCTAACCATTTCCCTGAAGATCAACGCACGATAATATCCCTAATTTAATAAAGCCCTAACTACACACACTGAACGGTTAAAGGCACGCATCCGTTCATTCATAGGTAGTGTAGCACCGCCTTTAACAATTAGTATTCTTAGTACATGGTTCGAGTACTTATGGAAGCTCATTGCACTCGGTTTAATGTAAGATACCGTTAACTAGTACTGTAATTTATTGTCGATGACTATAGTTACTAAGGTTGTTAAAATCCCTTTAAGTTTGGTTTTACATATATCCTGGCTGTATATATCTGCTTGGTTACGTATCTGTAAGCTTCATATGAAATATCTTTCTATACATAATATTTAAATTTTTCCTTCGTAAGAGTAGTATATAAATGACAATTAAGAAATACGATTAACATAATGAAAGTGATTCATATCCTTATGTTACGTCTAATAAACGGGTTCATTTTAAATTTTAGAAAACGCATAAAGAAAACTGCTCTGTATCCTAATAAATCAGCATGTCCGGTGTTGATCTAGAACTTAAATATAATACCAATACTTCTTCCGCCATACTATATTATAATGCGATTAAGAGACTAAGTGATTAGATTAAGGGTGAACTTAATAACATTATTCCAAGTAAACTTTTCTGCTGTATACTGTATGTATACTGAAACAGAACTATACATTAAATTATTCGAATGTTTCTCTGAAACATTTCGTTCTATCCACTAGTTATCTATCCATTATCCAATTGTAGATATTGAACCATATATCAAGGAGATTGTATTGAGTTCACATATCTATTTGGACTACAATGGACGATGTCGTGAAACGAAAGCAATTTCTTCAGGACTGACCTGTGTTGACCTTTTCGTTGACACAAAGGGGTGTGTTTTTATTGATGGGGAAACAGTAAAGATAAATTGAGAAGGGTTTTATATGGTTTTGAAAGAAAATATTGATGAGTATTTCAAATATATGATGAAAAGCATTTTAATAATAAGTACTCGATTCGTTTGTTAATCTTATTGTACGATGACAATGAAAACATGACTATCTACAAATATAACATATAATAATGTCGTAACCTAATCTAAGTAAATTACTTTTTAATCGTTTAATATATTCATTAAAAATGTTCTATTTTGATACATATATTGTTTTCTAATGTCGGTTCTCTCTCTTTACAGATCTCATTAGTATCGACAGAGCCGTCCAATAAATAAGGTAAATATTAAATGCTATAAGATAAATATAATAAATAATGTAGTTGAATGAATGTTTGAACACAGATTGATGTTAAGATTGAGTCACTAAATACCTGTCATGATTTTATTTATAATCAGGTAGACGGTTTGTTAAATACAAAAATCTACAGAGACAGCGTAAACTCGTCACGTTCATCCGTTTCACACAGAAGAAAAAGATCACGTATTTTCCTTAACCAGTAACATTGTATTCAAATCAGGAATCCCAGTTGTCATCGGCTGAAAATAACCGCCTTTTTTCACGTACCTTTCAATTCTTAACGCGTCCTTCCGTTTGTTTAATCGGTTCCACGTGTGATCCACGGATGGTATTGTTACATCCTGCATCAGATATCTTTGGGCACATCTGTTTGACGAAAATAAATATGCAGACGAATTGGTGCAATGTTTGTTTTGATCGGAGAAAGGGGGGTCGTGGTTTATATGTTCCCTTTTGTAAATTGCAGGCAATTTCGAATTTGTTGGAAGAGAAAAATACTTTAAATTCATAAACGAATTGGTGGTTTTCCATACGTTCCTCTGAAGGATTAATAGGATATTGTGGATTGTAATTTCTGCCTGATGATTAAGAAAAATGATTATAAAAAAAAATTAAGATTAGCACATATTTGTTGATATATAGGATTAACTTTTATGGACTCATTACAAGATAATGTTTTCGTCGAAATAATTCACTTTCCGGTTTGGATACGGTATAAGTACATGTGAATTGCATTTAACACTTTGGGAGACCATAACGCAACAAACCATATCAAATAAGTTACTCTAATAAACATGTAATATAGACCATATAGGAAACTTTCACTGACAGAAGTTGCTAAATCCACTTAATTCGCAGTTACCTACACATAACGTAACAAAATGCTCTCAGCTTACAAAAGGAAATAAGAGAGATTGTGACTCGTAATTTCAACTAGTTATGCAACCGGTCTTTGCCCGGTTACTTTTTACTTGTTTAACAAAATGGGTAGGTAAGTAAAGTGCTTTTATTTTCTAGTTAGTTTCTATTACACAATCGATTGAATGGGTGCATTTATAAGTTTTTCTACAATACCGTTGCTTTGATACGAGGAAAATAGTACGGTTTCTTATATGCGGTTATTGCGGATACATTTATAACAATACGTTGAAATGTAGCGCGTGAGGTTAAAAGAAGGTTTTTTTTATTCTTTATTTATTTCACAAGGCTAAACATCTTAAGATTACGCCAGCCTAAAAGAAGGTTCCTAAGATAAATAATTAAAAAGATGAAATAATTAGGTGTATAATAAAAGATGAAATAATAATAAGGGTGAAGAAGAAGATACGTTAACAATTGACGGTGTATGCTGAGGTGTATGTGTGTAATGTGTGGTTTGCAATGAACTTCGCCTATATTGTGTTCTTCAGTGAACTAATTTAAAACTTTACTTTATATGTTTTATTAGTCACGTTTTAAAAATAACTGTCCACGTCCATAATAATCTTTATAAGTCGCAAGCTGAGTATAACCAACAAAACGTTGAATGCGATTAACAAATAAATTTTACAGTCGTCCTATTTAAACCTTTTATAGCTTTTTAAAACGTCACTGTAATTGGATTTTCATAGTTATTATTTTATGAATTTAAATAATATTCTGCGAGATTATAATGAGATATTTATGATAAATGTTTATATTTCCTCGAAAATATACCAAACACAACATTGAAAATAAAAAAATGTACACAAAAGTCACGCTCAATACATTCAGACGTTTTGTGTAACGTTCGATTCACATAAAATAATCACTTAATCGCTTATTTTTCCACCTTTTATTGTCTATACTAGCACGAACTATATTTAAGTAATCTTAATCAATAATTTTCTAGCTACATAATACTTATACAACTGCTACACTTATGTCCGAACTATACTTACTAAACGCAAGCAATCATTCCTCTCACGAACTTGGTTTCACTATCGAAACACCTCAGAGTAAAACCTCATAACTATTTATACAAATAGCCGTCAATTATCATCGCTTCACTTGTGGAGCCATGTCGAAACTTACTTCGGCACATATGCACGGTTATTAAAATGCAATAATATGTTATTAAAGAATTGCAAGTCTCCGCAACCTCTGATTAGCGTACATCAAACGGTTGTTGGTCCGTTGTCTAACGTTACAGCTAATTAATAAGTTAAACGTTAGGGCTTTATTACATTCACCGCATTGTTTATATTTGCTGAGCTATGGGTTCACTATACAATTATACTGATTTTGATCGATATTAAAGCAGTAGTTGATTGTCTTTATTTAATCTGGGATATGTTCTAAGCGTCTTATATTATTTATCGCACAATCTAGTTCTAATATTATTTTTGACTGTAGTTTTGTATCTTTGATAAGTCTTCTCAAGGGTGTTTGAATTTCTTATGAATGAAGATTTGCATGAACTACCATTTAATTTCACATTCAATGATAATATTATTTTAAGACTGTCAATAACATCCTTATTTTTTCGGTTTAGTGTCTCTCTCTACATTTCTTCAATTAGCAAACATTTATCTATTGTTTCGATCCCAATCAATTACTTATTCTTTGCTACCTTACTTAACTATAAAACAGAGTTTACAGCACACCTTATACCAAAGTAATAGTGGGAGAAACGTAAGCAAATGCAGTATAGTCAAGCGTGCGCGCTTCACTGCACTTCGGTGCAACGCCAACAAATAAATAAACAAAGTGAACAAAGAATAATACAAACTAAATAAAAAAGAGACGCTACATACAAATAGTTTAATCATGTGATTAATATAACTGTGGTTGGTGCAGGTGTGGATAGTTGAAACAGAAAGTTTGTGAGAAGAAAAGAAAATTTGCAATTGAAATGCTTTAACCCGAGTCCCAAAACAAATGATTTTTAGTTACTATTAAGTTAAATATGGCAATTATGTGCTAATTGTAGGAAAAACAAAATAGTTATGTTAGTTTACGACAAATTGGTAGATAAACATATAAATATAATCCGTGCAATAAAAGTTGTAAGTAACCAAGCAATATTAAATTTTAAGTTCAGACCTTAAATGCAAGTAAGATTGAACTCAAGGTTATTGGAAAAATATTTAATTGATACTCTGGGTTAACTTTAAGAATCATTATATCGATTTCTTAACGAATAATACTCTATATATATTAAGGTAAAGTAAACATGCACCTGTATAGATAAACAAAATAAATTAAATCCCACACATCTAGCGACATTCACAATACGAAAAATATCCCAAGTATAAATAGGTTATTTCATAACAAAAGATTGCTTCATTTCAAATTAGCTGATATTTAGGAAACCACTAACAACTGTTTTCACCTCACCGTTGCGTGAGTTCATACCGATTGCAGGTAGCTCTGTGCTTGTTCAGTTATTTAATTGAAATAATGTTGAGTAAGTAGTCGTGTTGAGCTATTAATGCCATCATAAGTCTTATCAAATGCTAAAGGTGACCAAAGAGATAGTATGTCTTCGAGGTTTAGTCATTGCATTAAAAGATGAAACTTTGTATTTATGTATGTAAGATTTCTATCAATCAATCTATTTCAGTGCACTGCTGCTCATAGACCCCTGAAGGGTACGCCACGAATCCAATCAATCAATGGATCATTCTATTGCAGTCCACTGCTGGATATAAGCCACACCAAGGGTACGCCACAAAACATGATTACTCAAGGCCCTGAGCCAGCCTTTACTAGCGACCTTTTTCATGTCATCGGTCCATCCTAGCAAAGGGAATGTAAGAATGTAGCTGGTGAAATAGCTTCTTTATTCAGTTCATAAACACACCTTAAACTACGTTGCGTAGCGTATATTTGGTTTGAATTTATTTAACTGTAGTTAAAATAGCAGTCGAATCGGGTTCACTATAAAATTAAAACAAAATTGTAAATAAACATGCTTGCTTATTTACATATCATAAATTACGACATTACGACATAGGCGGTTTCCTATTTCCCAAGGAACACCAGCATTAAAATTGTGTAAGTTTTTAGCTACTACAGCTACATCAAACTGCAGATACTACTTCTGTACGTGTTAGTAAATTTTGCTAATGCCAGTTGCGTATGCTCTGTCTATTATTTTAAAATTGGGCAAACCGTATCACTACTTCAATCATTTAATTCTTAGTTATTATATTTATTAATAAAGCTCCAAAGTTTATATATCAGGCTCACGTATAAAGGTCTATCAACCATCAAAATCATATTGAAACATTAAAAATGTACAATAATTCAGCACACTTTTACTTGAGCAACAACGTATATAAGCAGCGTAGTTCTTGCCAATCTCCTTGAGATGCAATCACAATTTGGTCACGATTCCAGTAATCACAGTATCCACTATCGGTATTTGATCAGCTCGTTATCACAGCCAGTGGTGTGTTACGGCGTGTAGGTATTTGTCAGCAACTTAATTCTATAGACATGCGAAACACATTCGTGTTCAGAGAGTGTGCGATATGCCGACACGGCCACTTGTAGGGATGTCCGTAAAGGTATATTTTATCGATAAATTGATAGATACGATAATTAAGATCTATATATTGAATAAAAAGAATATCATATTACGTTACTACGATTCGCACTTAATACCATGTCAGATGTAAAGTAGGGGATTCATTGCAAGTAACTTTTCTGCTCTGTTAATCATTGAACTTAATAGATATGCATTCATGCTGTCTACAATGGCAACTAATATTTCATATTATTCTTTGCATTTATAATCTTCATAATAGTTATGCGAAACGAGACTGTAGGAGGGACTTAATACCTTTTTATTATCTAAATTTAGTTTTTTAGGCTGATGACAACATGAAACTTTAAACGCGGTCCGATTCGACCAGAGTATATTGTAATAAATTAATTATATTATTATAAAATCCCATTTCTATCGATATGCATTTATTCACACTTGATAATAGTTTTTATCGATATAATTATAGCATGTATCCAAGCGGACATCCACATCTAATAGGTGTGATTTCTTTGATTATGAGTTAAGGAAGTTGTGAAATTTTATACCGTGTTTACTAGCAGGTCATGCATGTAAAATAACGGCATCTGCGGTTAATGTTTATGGAGCTTTCATATTACGTAAATCATTTTAATCTCTTTGCAACACATAAATATCTTCGCTGTGATAAGAAATTTCTTGAAGCAAATATCTAAGTTAAATTTATAGCGACAATTTTAAGCGAAATATTCCTAAAGGACTATCTATTTCAAAAACGTATTCTTACCACTAACCGAACAAGATATTAGAATTATTAAGTCTCTTTCATTCAAAACATACCTGTTTACATATTTTCAATAGTTTTCCTGCCCGAGCACAGCACAATAGAGTTTCACGAGTTTACCTTGTATTATATAAATGGTAATGGCACTACAAACAATGCTGTCGAAATGTTAGCCAAAACTACGTTTACGTGAATTATATTCAATTACTTTTGGTGAACATAGTAATTTTTTCAACATAATTTAACACTTACTATTTAAATGTTCAGTATAGAGATCCCGCCACATAAGGTGGCAGTAGCCAAACTTGGAACTAAATTTGACGTTACCGCCATTGCGTGTTATTTTGTATGAAAGGTAAATTTAGTATTACCAGCGTTGTGTTTTTTGCCCACTCTTTGTAATTTTTATGTTTGTTAAGGGTGATTATAATAAATTGATTTCCGGAGTTTCTTGTTAGTTCTTCTCCAAGCTAGGGTCTCCGCTGATCTAACCTCGGTAAAAAATATGTAAAGACAAAGCTCAGTGCCATGTTTGATATAATAGTTTTAAGAGATTCGCGATTTATACTCATGATATAAGATATAAGGGTGTGTATAAGATTGATTGCAGCTGTGGGAAATCCTACGTCGGACAGACTAAACGGTCTATTGCGGACAGAGTGAAGGAACACATAATATATGTAATATATAATAAGAAGGATAAGTCCCGTTAATTATTAATCATGTTTGAAATAGTTTTTTTAATTTATACTTAGATCATAAGATAACTTTCAAAGAGAGCTTGTGATATTTATAATTTTGCTCTGCAACCAAAGACCGTTACAAATGAAACCTAGAGTACCCGCCACATAAGGTGGCAGTTGGAGGCGTCGCCACAGTCGCGTAATCCAGTGTTGCCAGTAAACACGCCAAAACTAGCACTCACTGTGCCATACGGCTCGATACATTATAGAGTACCCGCCACATAAGGTGGCAGTAGCCAAACTTGGAACTAAATTTGACGTTTCCGCCATTGCGTGTTATTTTGTATGAAAGGAAAATTTAGTATTACCAGCGTTGTGTTTTTTGCCCACTCTTTGTAATTTTTATGTTTGTTAAGGGTGATTATAATAAATTGATTTCTGGAGTTTCTTGTTAGTTCTTCTCCAAGGGTCTCCGCTGAACTTCTTCTTCTCAATCGTTACGCTCTTATCAGAGCGGTCGTGGTCTTCATGACGTGGCATCTTGAGCAGCCGAAATGGTTGGTGAACTAACCTCGGTAAAAATATGTAAAGACAATGCTCAGTGCCATGTTTGAAATAGTTTTTTTACATACATACATACACATCACGCCTGATTCCCTGTAGAGGGGTAGGCATAGATCACGGATCCCCATTTGTCCCGATCCTGACAGACCACTTTCGCTTCATTGACATTCATACATTCTCTAATACACTCTCGGCGGTTATAGGTACTCCTAACGTCACCTTTTTTCAATATAGCGTCTATCTGACTGTTACATATATGTCTTATTAGGCCGGCCCCTACGTAACCGCCCTTCCACTTCACTCATATATATTCCTTTTGTCAATATATAGTTTTTTTAATTTGTACTTAGATCATAAAATAACTTTCAAAGAGAGCTTATGATAGGGCCTATTTTGAATAAAAATATTTTGACTTTTGACTTTGGTATATTAATTTGTTTTATTTGAGTTTATAGCTCTACAACCAAAGATCGTTACAAATGAAACCTCAATATAATGTATCGAGCCGTATGGCACAGTGAGTGCTAGTTTTGGCGTGTTTACTGGTAACACTGAATTACGCGACTGTGGCGACGCCCCCAACTGCCAATTTATATGGCGGGATCTCTAATTTAACACTCAAACAAATCCATGAAGTAAATTAGTGTGTAAATGTCAAACTAAATAACAAACGTCAAAAATGAATGACAACATTACGTATTTTTAAGAACTTTCAAACCTGAGGGTAGACTTTAATATCACACAAATTCCAACCAAGATAGATGATAACCAACCAAAATAAGTAAGTAGCTATACTTAACCAATAAAATGTCTTGAAAATCAAAATCCTGAACACTATTACGGACTAAATGAGTGCTCATAGTGATGTGCTTACGCCAGCTTCGATGAGCTTGTTCGGAGGGTTCCTGGCCATAAACCATACGGGAGAAGCAGCTGGTCTGCTGGAATTCTGGTGGAAGGGAGCCCTGCTCATCGCCAAGTTGGTTCTGTTCTGCTACAGGATTGTTACAGCTGCGGCTATGCAAGCTTATCGTTAGTAACTTGTGTACACGTAATAGTTTTAAGAGATTCGCGATTAAGATGTTATAAAAATGGTACTTAACGCGTTAGTGTGATTACATTATGTTGTTGATGTAATTTTATGGTACATAACAGGATTAAAGATCTAAGATGTGTTGATATTGTATTTTAAAATGAAAACTTTATACTTAGTTATTCTTAGTCATACCTAGTGTATTGTGGTATTCTAGGATGTAAATTGGATGACATACACTTCTTCCCGACATGTCGTAAAGGAGAAGTAAGGATGGTTACGGAAGTTATTGATTGATTTTAGGTGACCGTGAAGTTATTAAGTCTCCGAGATTTTCTGCATCCTGAAAGTATCCTTTTTAGAATAGAAGGACGTGTGTATGTAACGAAGAACGTAGTAAAACTCATTGTTGAAAGATCATTCGTGTGGAATGTGTTAATTCAATATACGTGCAGTTTCAATTGTTATATATTTACAATATTTAAACTGTAAACATGTAAAGGTAATATGCTAACTGTTAAAATGTTAGACATTAAATGCGATGCATAATTACGAGTATACAAGGTTTTAATAGAAAGTCACGCATACGTATACACATACTTATACAATCACGTCCTTTAATCCCTTTCAGGATAGACAGAACTTTGGAGACATGAAAACATATTCTTAGTCCCTTATTATATTACTTAAATTTTGGTTTTGATGTCATATTGAATATTAGTGACATGTTGCTAGCCTAATGCCTAATGTATTCCATATATCCCTTGTCCCTTAGTCGCTACACCATGCCGGGAAAAACCGCAGCAAGTTAGCATTCTTTTTACGTCCCTTAGTAGCACTAAATATACAGATTTATTTTATATTTATACCCGGAAATATACATGTGAATTTATTTCCAAATGTATTTTCTATTTCCATCAGCTTAAAACTGACGTAAGAACACGACTTGTAAATGGTATTATGAAACATTCGCTAATTCGACATTGAGTGAGAGCAAGCACGTTTTTGCTCAAAACTTCGCTTGTCTTTTTATCAAACAATAAGTGTGGAAAGCGTAAAGATAGCGATACCATTATGTTCAACTTCTGAATGTATTTACTTTCACACTCAGCGACACTATATGAAAATGAAAGAACAATATATTTAAACTATATATATATATATTCTCATTCATATTTTTTTAATATATATATATATATTAAAAAAAAATATGAGTGTTTGAGAATTAGTAAGATCGACTTTTCCCTTAAAATGACTAGTTCAAGATCATTAGTTTTCTCGTTGAGTGTAATTGCTACTTAAATGGAAATTGAAGCCTCTAACTTTACTAAAATGTAGAACTGTAATTTATATATATTTACTGTTATTTATTATCTGGTATATTATTTATTGAATAATAGACATTTAAATTTAATGAGCTATAGGCTAAGAAAAGTTCAAGTAAATAGACACGGGAATCGCTTGACAACTTCGAAATGGAAATAAAAAATATATCACAATATCTATCAATGTCAATCTTCCACATATACATTTAAAAAGGAACTCTATTAAACTATAATAAAGTCGATTTTTCTTTGCATTTCCAGTGTTAAAACGCCCCATGAGTGCAATGATGGCGCCCAGCGCTTTCCCCAGGACCAAGTCGCCCAAGACCTCAGCCGGAGACCTGCCCAGGAAGCAAAAGGTATAGACTTGTCTAGGATATACCCTTCACGACCGTTGTCCCTTTTGAAGTAGTCTGAGGATTGAGTGACCTCAGTGTGAAGGTCAGGTCACTTTAAGGTTACAACTTAGTTATATAACTTACATAAATGTCTAATATCCTGGTTATATATATATATATATATATATATGTATATATATTGAGATTATTAAGAATAAGAACGGTAAGGATGACATAATGCCACTATTGCTAAAGCAAGCTAAAAAGTGACCTAGGACTAATTTTTCGATTCATCTACCCCGAAAATGTTTAAAGGACGTGAATGTATTTTTAAATATGTATTTGTATTAGAACAGTTGTTTTGCCCATTTTTCCCCAAAAAACAAACTTCGTCACCGTTTGACTAACTCTCCAAGCCCAGTTTTTCTATTACCAAACTGCTAACTAACAATTTGCTAATTTAGTTCCGCATTACAATAGGTATCCGATTTCCTTATTACAGGAAAACCACCTAATTAAGGCACAGTCAATTACAAAAATTCACAAAACTATCATCACATTAGTAGGTTAAAATGTGTGAACACGAAAAGCACTAATGGAAAAATCGATATGTAGTCACCATGTGTGTTTTGTAGGCAATAGAATGTGTGCTATATACTTCGTAGGTTTCATTACGCATTTATAGACACACCAACATCGTTAGACATGCCTTAGTTTTAGGTCGTTTGTAGTTTGACCTGTAAAACGTTTTAGGACTAGTTTCAAATGTTCACCACCTGTCATATTACACGATACTCTAATCATGAGGTTTAAGACGTGAACATCGGACTGAAAATAGGTGATAATTGTGACATTATTCTACGTACATATTCTTAAGTTACTTCATCCCTGCTCGGGTCGACATATCTTTGATACATACTAAATTCTCCTTGGTACCATTTATCATAACTATACGGATTTTCATGATATAAATATGGAACTTTAAGAATTGCCAAACCATCGCTAAATAGCTTTCATATACTCCTAGCTCTTAGTCACTTTGTTAACATATAAATTTGTAAGAAAAATTGGCAGCTATACTTAGTGTGATTTTTACATCCTAAAGACTACCGTTACCATAATAGAGGCTGTACCTGTAGTAACTGTAGTATTATATTATCTGTGATAGAGGTATATTTTTCAAAGATACTCGTAATTTAATAAGGGTACAATCCACAGACTTTAAATCGCGGGTGCACAAGCACTTTCTGGGAGAGCTCGGTCCACCTTAGGCCTGACCAATCCAACTACTTGGATTAGTACGGGCCAAGAGCAATCCCATTCTAAATAGAAAAAAAAAAATTAATATATTCTGTTTCCTCAATTCCAGAATGGCAGAGGCCCGAAGAGTAAACCCACTGATCCAGCAGCTGATTCCAGCCCTGGGGACTCCATCTCTGATGCTGAGAACTTCGAATGCTACGGCGAGGGTGATGCTGAAACCTCGAACAACACGTGAGTATTAAATACATTTATACATATACTAGCGACCCACTCCGGCTTCGCACGGGTATAAAATATATAGCCTATTCCACTATTTAATGGATGTTATTATATATATAAACCTTCCTCTTGAATCACTCTATTTATTAAAAAAAACCGCATCAAAATCCGTTGAGTAGTTTCAAAGATTTAAGCATACAAAGGGACATAGCGAGCGAAGCGACTTTGTTTTATACTATGTAGTGAAATTCATAGACTTACAGAGACAGGTTGATATCTTAGGTTACATAAAAGTATCAACATTGTATACCGTACATTGCATAAGTATTTAGTCTAATCAGTATTCAGCATGTATGTACGTACATGTTATTCGCGATTGTCAATAAATCCTTTCACGGTCTTACGTCTCACTATAAACCACAAGATTGTGAGTACTTAATGTAGAAGTAAAACTATTATCTTTCATAGATAATAACACACACAAAGAGGCTCATTTTTAATAAACTACATGAATTAAACAGTGGAAAGGGCCACACAGAATATTCAGTTCTTAACCAGCAAACATAAACTAATTATAGAAGAATAATAATGCGTGTTCAACGCGTATTATTGGAGATGTATAGATGTAAATAGTTAATAGATGTATTGACTCACAGTTACCTTTAACCTGACACAAATAGGCTGACACGCCTGTCTTCTAGCTTATACCTAGCTATAAATACAGTTGAGTCAATGAACGGACAAAGAGGACTTAAATAGATTCACTACCCATCATTACATACGAATAATTTATGTCATATTAACTCATACACGTGGTAGTGTAACTGCGACTTAAGTTAGTAATATATTGACGTTTATTATCGATTTAATTTTGACGTTAGAAGTACTTATAACCGCTGAGTGTGTATGTGAAGTTATATGAATATCAATGGATCGGGACAAATGGGGATCCGTGATCTCTGCCTACACGGAATCAGGCGTGATGTGTATGTATGTATGCATTATCGATTTGTTTTGCTTATTAGTCAAGGATTGGAATTGTAGCTTTAAAGACACAACTATAGCTTTTACTACTATCTACACAAAGTGCACATTTGACCAAAGAAATCAATACAATAGACTAACAACTCTATCACGACGACCTCCGTGGTGCGATTGGTCAAGCACCTGAACGCTAATCGTGAGGTCCCAGGTGCGTTTCCCGGTGGAGGCAGAGTTAAGAATTACGCTACTAAGTTACATTTAATTAATTACGCTACTAAGTTGAGAACTACGCTTATCTTTTTTTTTCCAGTCTAGTTGTGGATTATATTATATATATATATATATATATATATATATATATATATATATATATATATATATATATATATATGTTATAACTCAATGATAGATTCTAAAACCTTGACGATAAAATAAGTGTTCTATTGGAATTTATATAGAATTTTTATTGTTTTTTAATTCATAGTTAACGTGAGTAAATAATTGTTATTATATATCCAAAACTAAAATTAAATTATAGAATAACGATAATACATGCTGGAGTAGTAGTGTAGGAGTAATCTATTAGATCTATCAATTTAGCTATTAAAGTAATCTTCTATAGTAGATTACATATCCCCCTCACTAAAACAATGATCCTAATGGTACTTGAGATAAATAGAAATAACAAGCTGTACTAAGAGTATTATTTTGATATTTGAACAACAACACTTTGAACCAGAAATTGTTATTTATAGTTATCATAAGATTTATTTATCATTTGGTTTGTTTGCATAGGAATCTTTATTATTGGATAATTTTTATGCGTTATATGGGTTGAAATATTAGTAGTGTAAGTATTGATATCACGCCTGAGTCCCTAAATGGTAGGCATAGATTACAGACCACCCTTGTTTGTTGTCACTATGTCTAGATCCTGACAGCTCACTTTCGCTTAAAATTTATTTACCCCAAATCCCTTAGTCCTAAATCTATGAACGGCTTAGACTATCTTAGAAAAATGATTATTTATATTTTAATAAGGCAATTGCATATTTTAATTCGGTGTAGCTCAGTCTTTATTAGTGGGTACAGGGGCTAAACATCAGAGCATTTACCAATGGAAATGATATTATCGAATTTTTTATATACATTTTCGCAATAACAATACATTTGTACATCGTGAGGTAATAGTGAGTGCTTGTTGTGTTGGTAAAGGCTTACCGCCTGTTTTATTGAGAACTAACTATCTGGCCAAGACGTGTGATCGAGATGGCCATAGAAGTACATACTACCTTCGCAATTGCCTTTGACCTCTGACTACCCTTCAAGGCTTAACGTTCGTGAACGCGTTTGTCATTTCTGTTTATTTATTATCTTCTTTTTAATGCAGTGCAGAAAACGGGAACCGCAGTCCAGCCAATCACCTGAACCGTCATTCGTGGACTAGGACCAGCCTCAGGAGAACGCCGCCAAGGTATGGTTTCTCTATCTCTTACTCTTCTCAGTGGGTGGAACTTTGACTCTCTTGTGGAAGATAATGTACATTATTTCCGAATCTTACCTGTGCTAAAGATTGATTTAATTATATTTTATTTAAATCATTAAGGTTAATAATGCAAGCTAATCTTGTGATGATGATAACAAGTAGAATTGCTACCTTCGTAATTGCGGAGATGGGCACGTAAACCCCTGACTGCCCGGCAAAGATTTTGTCTTT
The DNA here is from genome assembly GCA_030578115.1 of Leucoptera coffeella. Lineage (NCBI taxonomy): Eukaryota > Metazoa > Arthropoda > Insecta > Lepidoptera > Lyonetiidae > Leucoptera > Leucoptera coffeella. The sequence continues at coordinate 13,340 of JAMBLF010000934.1, read as the reverse complement.
TTGTCAAATTTTGTGTAAAGATTATGGCATAGCGAAAAACAATTCTTCTTGTTAGCTATGTATGTATATCCATTGGATGATGGAATATTATATAAATTAAATAATCATATGTTTTGTACATAGAAAAAGATTAATTATATTAAAAATATATAATAAGAGTGTTATGTCTAATTTCTGTCAAGTTGAGCAAATTGCATTGTGTTCTGAAATATTGTTTTACTATTCTTAAATAACACAAGGTTTTATTATGATACAACGATAATTATACGAAATACAACGTTCTAACCACTCGACTAACCCTCCCTATAAATATTAAATAATAAAAAGTTAAGCTATGTATTATTTATTTATTATATTTTTTTCCTTGCTTTTATTTCATTTGTTTTACATCACTTTTTTATGTATTGCACAATTATTTTTAACACAATAATTAACAATAATACCATCACCTGTAACGTTTTTATTCATCTATTTGTTTTTAACACTACTATTTATATTCGTTTGCTTATGTGTTTATTTATGCACGCTTTATGTTTTATTTTAGTCACGGAGAGAATTTGCCGCACCGTAGATGGGGATCTATGAGACAGTAAGTGCTTTTTTTGTTCACTTATATAGCTGTTAAAACACCACTCACGTATAGGTTAATACATTCACTTGAAAGTAATTTAATCACTAGATTTCTGAAATTCCCTCTAGTCGTTAATTGTACGAGTATGTGCATATCGGTTATACATATTATGTTCATAATATTTTTGTTTGTTTCTCGTTTTTGGGTTATTTTATCGCTCAATTAATACCACTCAACTGATATTTTGACTTGTATGCGAAGTATGTATGTATGTATGTTAACATATATTTCTGCAGTTTTTTTAATTCTGAGTAAAGATCATAATTAATTGTGAATGTTTAAATAACTAAGATATCACCGGAAGAAATTATTCTTCGTTGAGTTATTTTGCTGCAGCAGTGTTCAAATTGTTGAAAGCTTCTCTTTTCTTCTGGGTTAAAATTAACAGCTTCGAATAACGTCGTCCAGTTAATATCGACATCATAGGAACATTTGCTATCATACAAAAAGGAACATTTGCTTACAAACTTATAAGTTTACTGGCTACAGTTACACCTTACAGTTTACAGTGTCATTTTCTTATATTTAACACTACAAGGTCCCACATATAAATTTAGTTTTTAAAAGTAGACGAAATACCTCTCTTTTATGTGGAAATGCATACAACATTGTGGCTTAGAGAAGTCTTATAACTAAAAGTGACTCGCTTTTCCTCTCTCATCGCTTTGCCACTCTCATAAAATGTTAATGATTGTGGTGGAAGTTTTTATGTTATTGTTGGTTCGTGTTACATTTTGTTTTACTATACTTTTACGTTGTTTTTTGTTACCATAGTGATAAAAATGTAGCGTTGGTTTCTGAATGCGAGTGTGTTCAATTTATGTCAAAAATAAGGCTTAATTATTGAATACAATGGGAATGAATAAAATAATATATACCTTTCTTAAACATGTATAATACTGTGATATATATTCGTTTTTACATACTTGAATTTCTGTGAGTTTAGCTTCACTATTATTTAGAAAAACATTCAATCATTCTCTGCGGATGTAGTTATATCTAAATATTTCACTTAATAATCCATCATACAATATTCTGTCATTCCTTTCAATATAGTTATTTGCCAATACCATTCCGTGTTGTCTAATTTCACAATAATGAGTAAATTCAGCGCACTGTAATCAGACCTAGGATCTGTAATGTAAGCCGCTATTACTCGGTTACATTTATGAAAGTCAAAGATTTTCCGCTTCGCCGCCACTGACTTTGCCGGGCATTCACTAAAACTTAAACCATTCTGAATATCACATTGCGTACTTAAGTGTTGTGTTTAGAAATTATGAGGTAGGCTGAACTATGGAGTAAAATAATCTAGACAATTTAGGTCTATCTAATTCCGGTTATTTTTATTTTTTTGCCAAATAGTAAAATAATGTCACCTAAACTCAGTCGGTAAATTTTTTATGACATTAACCAATACACACCATATTTTACTTCATAAAAACATCAGATGCGTAAAGGTCATTGGGCATAATCTGACCCGGTTTTCGAAATATTTGCTACAAAAATCAAATTATTGGTAAATTATTGAGGGCTAGCCTATATTTCATTTTGTGATGTTAAAAAAAAAACCGCGGGGTTGGTCTGAAATACAACTATTGAAATTGAACTATTGGCTTTCGGGACTCAATCTCCTCTATTCAAGAATTTGGCTATAATCCTCAGATGCCACCATCCAGATCTAGAGGAGAGCAACTTACAACCGAAGATGCGAACAAGTCTAGACTTATAACAATGTGCCGGTGGGTTGTCGAGACAATGAACGGTCGTTTCAAAAAATATTATAAGCTATTCCGACACACATATTTTAATGTTTCTTTGCCTAACATGATGGCGGATTTCCGAATCACTGCAGTGATCATTAACGCTGGGGCAAACACCAAGAACAAATAGATGCGCCAGCCATGTTCTTGGACAACACTATTGTGCCTGTTGACATAGATTATTTTGAATAAAAACTGTTTGATTTAAACACACATTTGTTTGATTTAAAAATGCATCAGATTATTCCTATCGTAATAGTTCATTACCTATCAATTTAATGCAAATAGTCGAAAATGTCTTATCATTACCGTATATCACTTACATTTATTTTTTTCAATTTTTGGGCAGATTCCCATACTCTACATTGATGCGACATATATATTCGTAAACTAGGGACGTTTATCTAAACATCCATACCAATTTAGTCTCTGTAGGCCGTGGGTATAGTTTTCATAGTAAGTTGCCCAGTAACCTTTAATTCTGTAAATTAGAATTTATGAAAAATTAATTATTTAGTTAATATTCTTTGTTATCTTGCTTCTCTCTCTTAATAACTGTATTTGAAAGACAAAATATCTTTAAATAATATTAAAAACGAATACCGGTGAACTGAAATCTTAATAAAATTCATTGTCTCACAATTGTAAAAAGCCTCTACGCCAAGCACACATACGCTTCATGACTTGTGTATACACACTCCCTTTTTTATTATGGTGGAGTAGTCAATAGCTTGACAAATTTCGAAGGCATGTTAGGTATGGGTCACTCGAAGCCCGCGTACAACAACAGTTCGTATACATATCCTAGTAATTATACCAGTAATAAAGGGCCTACCTATACATACTCCATTACACATCAACATAGGCCAGTGAAACCAACACGAGTGATGCAACCTCAGAGTAGCAACTTGACTTTTATTGCACGCACGCTCATTTGTCACGAGCGAGCGAAACTGTGCCGTAACGTAGCTTGTTATTAGGTGCGGATGGATTGGCAACCCATGGACTACGGTGCTCTGTTTACAACAAACAATAACAAATACTTTCACGACTATTAGTCTTTGAAGTGTAATCAGAGGCTTGTGTGTCTCTATGGCTTCGCAATTGGGGAATAGTTAAAGTTTAGGCTCACTTTTAGGGCTACTTTAAACTCTGAAGCTCGGTTATAAGTACTAAGTCTATAATAGTACGTGAATCAAATCCTTAGTCATGTCACTTTTGAGATGGACAGAAAAAAGTTAAGTCTAGTAGCTTATATTTTACTTCGATACTTAACTTATTCGGGACCTCGGACAAATAGAGATATAAGAGCCTTGTGAAGTGAAATAGTATGTGAACGAATAATAATGAGGATCATGGTACAATTTAGCTGAAGCCCGTTGCATTAATTTAATTAACAAAACTGTTAAATCTTATTAGTTTTGCTCGTAACGATCTTCAAGCTCCGATTCTCATCAGATCGCGTGTTTGCTCATACCTAGAAAAATAAACTTCCAGATTTACATATCCTAATTACTTTCGACAGTAATTGTATAATTATTTAACATACAGAGTCGAGAGATGTATACACAATAATGTAGTTGCAGATGAAATTACTTGTGGATTGTAACCGGAAATAATCTTATTATAATCATATCATACATCTACCTTCTTCTTCAATCCCTTTATAAGTGAAAAACAAGATGATGATTTAAAGTTTATTAGCCCCTCACACGAGATAGATTGACCCCTAGTTATTTACGCGCTTCCTGCTACATGTCGGGAAGAATGGCAGTTAGTTAGTATACTATTTACGTGCCGTATGCTAGGGCAAATATCGTTTCAAAAATCTTTATACATAAACCTGAAAATATACATCATCGTCTCTATTAATTTACCTTCTCACTGTTTATATTATTTGTAAGCATTATCAAAGTTCGCAGTTGTTAGTAATCCATTATTACAACATTAAAACATTATATTTAGGTGTCAATTGATTACTTGTTATTATATTACTAAGGAAGTATAGTTTTTGCAGTTCATGTCTTTATATTACGTTTCAATTATCATCGTTTTATCGATATGACACATAGAGCTCGTAAATTACACTAGCTCATTTTTTACGTCAAACCCGACTTTCTTTTTTGCGCCACAGATTTTCTAACGAGTAGTTAGTATCTTTATAGTAGTCTATGTTGTTAGTATCTAACATGATCAAGATTCTGAATACTCTGTGCTGGTTTATGATTTAGTTTTTTTTTAGAATATTTATAATCCTTTATAATTAGGTAAAGTAATGCGTTTAGTACAAAGGGCTTTATTAACAGCAGGCAACACATTGATAGAATTTATAAATAGTATAAGATAGTATTATATTATCTGTGGTATAAGGATAAAAATTCAAATAATTTATCACATTTAAAGTGCTAAATCTATAACAACCCCAAGTAACGATTTTTTAAACAGGATAAGTATCATATAGTGAGTTTAATTCGAAGATTCAATGCATCTTAAAAAACCTTGACCTCTTTACTGACATCAATTCCAACACCCGTCTTACTTGACAATGACACAAGTACAATTAATAAAAAAATGTTTAGTTTGCACCTCGTGAAACGTCCGTTCTGAACTCGTGTTCTGCTTAACAATACCAGTATGACCACATATGATGTGGATTCCTAATTCATGCTTCGCGGTTTAGATTGTACGGCCATATCCCTGTCGCAAACCACAGTGTATTATAACATCGTGTCACAGTAGCTGGCTGTTTGGTCAAGCCGTAAGCCGACGTGTGCCGGATTAATAAAAATAAGTTGCGCGGCAAAATAAAATTGATATTTCCTATTGTTGAAAAAAACTTTTTGGTTACATTAACTTTCTGAATACAATTCAGTGATATTGTAAACATATTTTGATATATTAGTTTATATATGAGATTTTTTTGTGATTTAGCGTATATACAATAAAGTGTATGGATTGTGTTTACAAACTGGATCCTAATATCTGTCACATGCGTCACAGGAAGAGACCTTATTATTGGTGTGTATTTTAAAGACAAATTTTCTTCTAATATTATTAAATAAATTCTAATTAAAAACACATGCTTTTTTGACTACATAAAATTTGTTTTTCACTTTCATGGACATAAAATTTGCCGTAATTTTTTTCACTTTTCGTATTTTAACAAACATTTTCAGGACCATTAACTTTTGCGGGATAGGGATCAATCTTTACCTAGTATAAATAGTGATAATGCAATAGTGTTTAATATTTTAACAGAAGTTGTACATCTATAATCAACTCTTAATTGGATAATCATAATACAATAACTATGAGAGAATAATAATCAAAACCTTTTGTTTAAGAATACCATTGTATTGAATTAATTATGCAATTCAAAAACATCGATATTAATTAACAATGTTTTGCCATACATTATTGTGTAATAAACATTGCCTGGATGTTTTTTACACCATGGATACACCGATATGATCACGTTCTACGGGTGCATAGAAGTTATGTTCAATGATTTCTATTAAATGCAGTTATTGTTAAAGCACGCAATTGGAGCAAATCTACGAAAAAATTGTATCATATATACCATCAACCAGGCAGGTACATTAAAATAAAAAATGATTAAAAATACTTTATTAAAAATCCCACTTCGTAACGTGACATACTTGTATGTTGAAATAAATTTAATGAATAAAACGAATGAGTTATATTCAAATACTGCTGTAGTGTATGCGTTCATTTTTATTGTTCTTTTGTTAATTGTTGTGCTGTGCTTTGAATATGCCTGATGTTTTGTCTCTATTTACATGATAACACCTAATAAAACTAGTGAACCTAATTTAACTATGTACTACATTGGGACTGAATGAAAATGTTGAATTCCGTAATTGAATTACACACCACATTTTATAATTTTGGCATATGTGTTGTTTTTGCGAGTCGTCGTTCAATTATACTCGTGTATTTTGAACTCAAATTCTGGCTAAAAAAGCTTAATAGTTAAAAAAGTATAGAAGATCATTTCTTCGTATATAAAAACAACCAAAAACACATATAGTTAATCATTCAGACTACTAAATTCCTAATGACATACTTATACTCATTTTAAGACAACAAAAATTGCTTATAACATGCTAGATACACCGAATTCTGTAACATTCATAACAATTCGCAACGAACAGTAGATTAACCTACTTGCAGAGGAACCTTCGCAGTTTCATAAGAAGGCTTCTAGCCATTACTGCGGTCGTGGGAAAGCTCAACCATTCAATACGCGAATTATTCGGATAATGAGATGAATAACTTAATGCTCAGTCGAAAGGTGCATAGAATTGAATGAGTTTTCTTTCTGTTTAATCATCTCTATTTCTTAGTAACTAACTTTATTGAAGAAGAGTTTTATTGTTTTTTCGCATCTCTACTTCTTTTTGTTGAAAAAATTATTAACTACCAACCAAAATTAACTCAATTTAATATGGAGCAAAAATTGTTTATTTTTTATTTTAAGAAATAAATACATATATGGAACTACTCCCAATTAAGTTAACCGGAAAAAGGCTTTAGATGTGATTACATATTATTCGTAAACGAACGTACGTTTATCAGATTGAATACAGGTGGGAGTTTTGAACTCTGGTTATCCCTCCACAAGGAATAAGCGTCCGCTATATCCATGTTACATTACTTACCAATTAACTTTGCTACCCTCTAGCACGATGTCCCCTATATAAAACTTCCTTTGGTTTGTCCCATTAATTAACCATAGCAACGACTTAGCTATCTGCCTTAACCGTAACGTGAAATAGAAAATTGTCATCGTGGTACCCGGACAGTGCTTTCTTTCCCAATTTCACGGTGACATGAGCAAGTGTATTGAATTAGTTTTACTAATAGGTTGACTCCATTTGTTGCGCTGGTTTCTCGGCTACTTCTAATGTACTACGGATGTCCTGTCATTACGTAGTTTGCATACCTGTTACGGTTTTCTCTAGTTTGGCAGTTTTTTAATTTATTAAATTTTAGGGAAACTAACAGCTTATAAATATCTACATGAGTAGGAACATTTAAGTAACCTTTAACTATAAAAAACTTTATAACTAATCAGCTTTAATAATTTAATTTTATTGTTCTAAATTTATTTTATTTTCTTCACAAACAACGAGTTTTAATGATAAATTGAGTAAATTAAACACCAGGTAAACCCTTTTTACTGCTCACAAATCATGGCCCGTGTCTTTATCAACTGTTTAGTTAAACCATTCGCAAAATTTTAAGTATTTTGCTTTTTTATTTTTACATATATAAATTTTATAACAATTTATTACATAATTATAACAATAGTATTTCCAAATCGTACAAAATTCGTCGCTCGTTTCCGCCAGTGCTATAACCGTGTTCACTAACTGATTGTGACGATTGTTACACTCAGGTGATTTTGAATTGCCGTCCAACACTAAACAGGAACCTGTGACTGCTTTGTATACCTAATATTAGTACATCACGAAACTAATACCAGGCAGACTTATAAATAATGTACCTGATTAATTGGTATCAACGAAATTACTTCCGTCTAGACATAACCAAGAAAATTTCGTAGGCTTATTTTAAATTCGAGAAACGCCAAATTTATAAGCTTTAAAGAATAGCTATAATTGAAACATATTATCTAGAACTAGTATATGTGTTGTTAAAATACCCATTGACAATATTATATAATAAGTGATCGTTAACTGACTGCATTGCCTATTTACATTTTTCAAGTTTTTGTCTTTATTTGCATTGTATGATATATGGTTAACTTAAAAAGGATTCTTATCTTATACAATTGATTATAGTTTCTATGAATTTGCACATTACAATAAACTTTAAACATCACTTTAATGTTTCCTTCTAAATTCGAAGAAAGTTGTTTGAAACTATTGTCCATTTATACTATATAAGGCATACCTTTTTAATGTAATGCTCCACGTTCACAAAAAATAATTATGTATTCTTTCTTTCGCGATTTAGGCTAAACAGACTTTTTCTCGTTATTTTTGTGAGAAAAACTTAACCGCTACACAAGGCATAATCTTGTTAATTGTATTGAACAACTTGATTCTGTTCAATACTTTATGCAATCAGTCATGCATCGTTTATTGAAAACAAGATATCTGCGGTTTTATGCATGTTAGTGCAAAATTTGGCTAGTTATTTCCTTCATTAAAACTCTGGTAATTATGCAATTATGATTGGATTACGAACATTAAAAGAGGTAACATAATCGTCAAGAATTTACTTTCCTGCTTAAAATAAATTTGGACGATCACTGTTTGCTAGTATATAATAATAATAAATATATAGTGAAATGTCAGTCAGAGAAGCTTTAAACATATCGGTGATATTCCTTTTTACAACGATTTCTAAGATTAGGTCTCAAGAACTTTTCCCAAGGGGATTATTCTCAGAATACACTACAAGTTAAAACATGTAAGACAATATTTTAAATTTGAAAACTGGCACGACCATGCATTTTCTTGGCCCCTATACACCGTCGCCAGCTTCGAAAAAAAGATTGTCTTTTGTTCTTATAAACGTAAACCTTATAAAAAGTTACTGGGACTGCACTTTCAGCGTTAACTGTACATATTTGTGTACTTCATTTACAAAGAACGCTATTAAGTTTATCCAAAAAGACATATATGAAATCTACATTACTTATTAACATTAAATGTGGTAGCAGTAACCCAAATATCTAATTATAATAAGTAGATAAATAACATTTTCCAATAATTTGGTTTGAAAGTTTCTCGCATTTCATTAAATAGTATAATGAGATACTTGTGAGTATTGAAGATGTAAGTAAAATTTATGTAAAGTAGGGCGAGACTGGCTAAAGAGAAAAAAAAACACTTGATTAATAGTTTAGAATATTAAATTAACTTATTTTTCCCAATAGAGGGAGAGACATAATTTAAATTGATGTAAGTACTTATAAATATGTTTTCCTTGTTTCAGCTCCGGAAAACGACAACTCGGCTCCAATGTCTTAGCTAGGTATGTATGAGATACAGAAACATCTTAATTTATATTGAAAACGAATTAATTAATAAGAAAAATCTGTTATGTACTATAGTAGAGTTTCACCAACTTTACAAGCAAAAAGTTTGCAAAGAGCGACCTCTATAGTTTACTTTCATAAAAGCGCAATCGTAACGGTTCGCACTTAAAACGATAGGTGGCGTTGTAGGTAGCCATAGTTCATACTTTGATGCATAGATGGCATTAGGAGCACGACCAAATTATGGTTTATGCTTTTAATTAATTAAGCGTGTCATTGTCATACTCTGTAATAACGTTAGTTAGTTTTGGGTCAGTAGGGAACCTGTCACCGTTGCCTAAATTAGAATGAGGTAAATATGAATTAGAAAACAATTATGAGAAGTTAAATATCCATTAATATTTTTAACTAAATATATATCCTTAACCGTTATTGTTCAGTTCAAATAATACTTTTTTAGTACCTTCAATTTAATTAGTTTAGGTGCTTTTTTAAGTTAGTTCTTATAAACTGTGTACAAAATACGTAATAATATTTTCGTCAAATTTTTTTTTTACATTATAAACAATGACTCTTATTCTTATCTTTCAGCCAACTGTACCGATCTTCCTCCTTCAACTCTTCAGGGTGCGGATCAGCTGGGGAGCCGGCTGACGACATGTACTCTGATGTCTCACTGGAAGAAGACGTTCAAGGACTCAATTACAAGGTCAGTGACTATTTTTATTATAAGGATTACATACTACTCGGCAGCAGTATGTGTGTTGCGTATACTTCTATGAATGACCAAGAAGCGAATATGGTTTGCCAGGATCGGGGAAATAGGGTCTTGATCTCTTAAGGAAATGTAAGGAATCTGACGTGTATGTTTATAATAATTTAATGTTTGAAACGAAACTTTAAAGAGACGGGAATAAGTCTGTGCTATGATTAGATGAAACAAATTATGTGGTTTTTTTTTTCATTATTTAGGAGTATTATTATTTTGATTATATTATTGATAGTGTAGTAACTAGACTCTAAAGGTATTCGATAAACGTGCTCGTTATAATTAGTATGAAAAAGTGACATCTAGCGAAAAATATGAGTAGTAATTTGGTATATATCAATTGAGAATAATTAAAAACAGGTACACTTGTAGTACATAATATAACATGTGATTCATTAGAGCATTAAACAAGATCATAAGTTTACTAATAGCAAGATTAAGTTAAATCGGGATCCATTATCTCTGACTAGCCATCTACGGGGATGCGGTCTTGAAGCATATATATTATGATAGCTTTTATTAGACATATGTAACATATACTTAACTTGAATAATACCCCAAAGGCATAGTTATATCTACATAACATCTAGAATAAAAATTTCGTCGCGTCTATCACGCCTAACAATAAATTTGGTATTCATATAGATAACATCAAGGTTCACCAACAATAAAAATGATCTACAAGTAACTGCTTACTAGTACGACAATGTATGTTCAATACTGATTCATTCCAGTACTGACTCACGTGTGATGCGGCCGCGTGTCCAATTGATGGTTTATATTTACAAGAACTGTTCGCATATTTCTTGGAAAATGAGTTTTCCTGCCTTGAATACTGTGACAAACAATTCGATGTGTCAGACTTAATTTATCATATCGGATGCGATCAACCTAATTACATACACTACACGATAGTCACTTTAGAGGAAGGTAGTTTGTTATGCAGCAATTGCGGATTTTTTGATTCGAAGGACAATTCGAATTTACGAGAAAACTAAATGGTCTAACCTAAACCTTAAGCCAGGTACTACATTGTGCCGCCATTGACAATCACTATTTATATCTAATGCATTGTTCTATTTTCAAATTAGGACGAAGTTATGTAGTGATTTTGGTTGATTTTAGGACCACAAACTACCATCTTTCTTCCTAAATATGATCATGGACACGGGGTATCTCGCAAGGAATAGTGATTGTGATGTGTATGAATGCTAACTATTCCTTTGACGCTTTAGGTGATGTATATGTTCTCATACGAAGAGCTGCGTAAATGCAATGTAACCTATTAGTACTCGTATATCTAGAGAATATTTCGTAGAACACACTGGTATGTAATTCACAATATGTGTGCCAACAAATCATAATCAATTTGGATACAGTCCAAAAGTAAATGTTTGCGAATGATCGCCTCGTTGACGTACGAATTGGATTCTATTTAGATCTCCACATGTGGGAAATTGGGTGGGTTTTTGCGTAAGTCGATAGAACGGATATTTTATCTGTTTCCCTTGTAAATAGGATGTAAACGGACAGTGTACGAGTACGTCAGTTAAAAACTTTAGAAAACAAACGCATTCACGACCATTAACCCTTCCTAGGTAGTCAGAGGTTCAGATTTTCATCTCCACAATTGCGAAGGTAGTCATTCTATGGACACCTCGAACCCACGTGTTGACCAGTTAGTCAGTACTCAATGTGACAGGTGGTAAGTCATGTCGCCATTTACAAGCACTAACTATTATATGTTCGACGAACAGGTAGGTTTCCTCACGATGTTTTCCCTCACCGTATAATTCGATGCATTTCGTGAATTTGTTTTTATTACGAAAATGTACATAGAAATTCATTAAACTTCATTTCCATTGGTACATGCTCCAGCGGGATTTGAACCCTGTGCCCACTGATACAGAGCCTAACTCCAAATAAATGAGCTACGTCGAATTATTATTTAAAACTCAATCTTCCTTTTGTACTTAAAATATGAATGTTATTATTTATAAATTGAAAAAGGTCATGATCCCTGCTTATGTGTTTCTGAAATAGTCAACCTATGTATAAATTTATTTAAAGTATACCCTAAATTAATATGCAGTCTGAGTCATATTTCTTAGATACGACAAGCAGAAAGTATACTAAGTTAATTAATTTTCGCCCGAGATAAACTTTGACGTAATGCTTCTTAAGGCTGGTCCAGACGCTCCGTTTTGCACAACGTTTTAAATTCGCGCAGTTTTAAGACGGAATGAAACCGTTGCAACTTTGAGCGTCCAGACGGTACAGTCTTGACGGTGCAGTCTTTTATTTTCCGCTCAGTTTTGTGTGATATCGCCATGGAGGAGGTTCTCCTGTGGTCAAGTTTCGCCTGCTCTATTGTAAAAAAAAAAGATTGGAACACATCAGAGGAACTGTTCGTTCAAACTGGTCACGGAAATGGCTTTTAAAAAGGCGGGACTTTTCCCATATAAGATTATTACGTGAATTACGTGACGAACCTAATGATTGGCAAAACTACATGAGAATGGACATGGACACGTATATTTACTTATTGGAATTAGTGACACCGCAAATCAAGAACGCGCAGGTCACGGTTTTCAGAGCTCACGAGCTCAGTTATCGCTGCAACTGTGCAGTCCTCCCGACGGACTCAAAACTGCGTAGTTTTCCGGTCCACACGCAACGTTTTGTCTGCAACGTCTTGAACTGCGGAGACAAAACGTTGTGCAAAACGGAGCGTCTGGAGCGGCCTTTATTCATAATTATATCCTTAGTCTGCTCCGCATTTTCGATAACAGGGGCCCCAAGTCTACTAATGCGTCTTAGCACAATCGTATTTCGATATCACTTCAGTAATAGTGTCAAGTTCATAGTGGATAAGCAAAATTGATTAAAGCAATTTGCTATTCCACAAACATGTTACTGAAGTGATATTGAACTCACATTTTGCAAAAAACATTAGTAGACTTGGGCCCTAGAAATAGTCTAATGCATGAATAACAAAGTAAACTATCGATATAACAGAACCCACGCACTTATCAGAAAGGATGCGCACGAGTTGTACCGGATGTGGCGTAAATGCAGTCAAAGTCGATTTCCGGTAGCCATTTTGATCTAGCAATGACTATTAATGAAGCGGCAACACTTAGT